>CM067345.1:64570774-64770119 GCA_034190875.2 Urechis unicinctus
TTGGGATATATTTCCATGTAATAGCCTGTAATAATATTCAAATCACATTACACGGCACGCACACTTGCACCCCAGTCAAGCGGAAGTTGAACGGATTTAAATGCTATAGTTTTTTTTTCAGTATGCCCCCTCGGCTCCCTGCCGTATAAGTGTTCACAAAGGCTTGCTCTGTGTGAGAATAACCCCAACCAACTAGCTTTAGCGGAGTGCCTGAGGTGTCAATATTTGCTTTTCTATTGAATCGTCTCCAAATTTACTCATTTGGTGGGGCTTTGTAAATATTCGCTCGATAAATGCTTAAAGCCAACCTCAATTTCGGTTAAGCCTGCAGTCATGCGCTAGTAGACTTTAACCAAGTACTATGAATTATAGACTGACGGTAAAGGGGTATTGAGTGATCATAACGTTTCTCTATGCCCGAGGATGGTGTGCTGAATTTACGGTGGCACACACCGAGGTGATGAAAAACATTACTGACCATCTGCTACTTACGAGCAGATTAATGAGGTAATTTATTGGCCGCATATATCAACATGAATAAGTACATGGGATTATTTAAAAGTCATATTGATAAATTAACAGCTAGCATTGAAATATAATAATGTGAAAAAAGGAGACAGCATGGAAATATTTAACACACACAAACGCAACCACACGCAGATGCACACACACACACACACACACACACACACACACACACACACACACACACACACACACACACACACACACACACACACACACACATATGTACTTGTATATTAAAGAGTGGAATAAGTTATACGCTTACTTAATGTATGATGATGCTAATTTGTACTTGGCAGAACCAATACAAGTTCTGCATGATTGGTTCTGGAAGGAATTGAAGCTCACCCAGGAGAAACTGGAATATCAAGAGCTCTGTTCATTACCCATTATGACAAGCAGTTTCAGGATGCAATCTATTCGCACCAGAACCTACTACCAGAAGAGTATCAGGTGGCGTCGCATTTGGTTTAAGTAGCTTTGTGCGAACTAGGCTCAATTTTGATGTTTTGTAAATTTAAGATGGTTTATGTTCAGGCGATGTGTAAATACAAACCATAAGAAGCAACCTCTTCCGGAAGTACTGTCAATAGTTAGGTATACCAATGTAAATTTGATTCATACGTGCACATGATATAAGATGCATATAAATGCTGTTATATGTAGCTCATTGATGCGTTGTAGTGACAACTGCAGGGGTTTCACTATCGCAATGCCACAATCCTGATACAAATGCCACTGCCCAATGCCGTTCAGACTTTTGGAGATGGGTTCATGATCCCGAATGCGACTGGATTGTCATGATTAATGATACGGGCGTGGCTGAAGGAGTTGGAATTCAACGATAAATTCGCGGCCGTGTATCATTCGCTTAAATGCAAAGTTATCACATCGTTGCGTAGGCCTTTCACTAGAGGCGTAACAGGATCAATTCAGGGATATTCAGAAAACATTGGTGATGGCGATCTGGGAGAGAGGCTCATCGGCCAATACATGTCGAGCCAGTGAGCTCGGAAAGATCGCGAAATTCCAACTTTGTCATCCGCACATTGGACGTATCCACGATTCGTTGAATGGCAGTTATAGCACTTAAAAGCATTTTGAAATAGCAAACGATATTGTGAAATAGAGTTAACAGAACGGATAGCGCAATACATCATAGAGGACTTGTTAATGTTATTGATACAAAATGAAAATCACATAGAAGCTATTTTAAATAGTTGGTATGATATGGCAGATTAGTATACGCAGCTCGGAATTCCTGTTCAATAATATGCTCTTATCCCGCATATAGGTAAAAGTTGGATATTAAAATGGTAGCTGCTCCCTTCTCACGAGAGGTCAATCCATTTAATGACTTCCTTCTATACGCTACTCATCGACAAGTGTATTATGAACATAACTGCCATTGCATATGTAGCCCAGTGAGGAGTCATGGACCGTGCGTCATATTCTGTTGCTTTGGTGGCCCGCTAACGAGCAAGTTCTACCTCGACCTGATGACATTATTGATAGGATTGACAAAATGACAGAATGGCACCTTCAGCAAACAAGAAACACGGTGGTGGTAATTGAGTTATTGCATCAAGATTTATGGACGGGTTTTAACTTTGAAATCATAGGGTAGTTTAGAGGCATTTCCAATCCTCTTTTAATTTCTTCGGCAGGAATGGGTTCAAGCGGAGAAGTTGGATCATTTTGGACTAACTAATAATTTTAAGTTTTCAGTATAAATCACTGGACGAATGATTATCAAAAGTCATCCACATTGACACTGTAACGTAAGAGGGACTGTAAGTAACAGCACCGAAGATCTACAATTAGAAAAAGCGAGATTACTTAGCCGTAGTGTTGATATTGTCCACAAATATTGTGCAAACACCAAAAAATGTAAATAAATAAACAGGCTTATAACTGCAATGTAAAATTACAGATCACGATCTATTGACGATGTATAGACATTTGAACACTTTATCAATCACTTTATATGTGCGGCTTTCGAGCTGTTTCCTAGCCATATACCAACCTTTTTAGGAGCTGGTGCTGCAAGTAACAACAATACTTCGGAACATTGTTCCCGCGTCTTGTGTGGGAGGTGTGTTTAACGCCAATCACATATTTGTATGTTTAATGCACTCATAAGTCTGAATACGGTTGTAATATTATGCTTGCAGGTATGTTATGTTACTGTTTTTGACAGCGCAACTGTGAATCGGCTCGATGAAATACCCGTGTAAGATATCCCTGTATTCGCTCAGCAATCAGGAGCGGTTATAGATTGTTAAGTAGCTTAAATATGTGTGGTAGCTTGCACTTTGGATTGGAGGTGACATTTAATCAAAGAGAACGTGCCATTTGCCAGTGGTGATATTATGCTATTTACACTGGACGATGCTAGATTGTCTACCATCATAAACAATCTTTAAATCAAATAAGCCATTGGCCTCATTACCAAATCAAATTATTAGATGTGAATTCCTTTATTCTCTGTCGATAAACCTATGCCATTTTCTCTGGTGAAGGAACGCATTAATTGTCTCTCATTAGTATTGGTTTTTGTAGTTGCATTCAGTGAACATACGATTGATTACTTAACACATATATTGCTAGAACTGAATGTGCTGATAAAGATCGCGTCATCAGCAATTGATGGCCAGCCAAAACTTCAATTATAAATAATGTGCAATAAACTACTAGCATGTAGCTTGCCAAGGCAGCATCAAGATGTTTTGATTTAGGGTAAGACTGCAATTGTAACGGCATACGCATCCAAATGTGAACCCTTATTGTACTGTGTAAGAGCAAAGTTTAAATACCTCACGAATGCACGGGATAATTGCAATGTGATTATTCGAGGAAGGCGCACCTGTAGAAGGAAATGATTTTGCTCCAGCACACAAGTGGAGGACGGCAGTGGATATATTTGAGCTGATTATGTTCTTAAATTATGCCCTTGTCGCATGCTTCTTGATGAGCAATAACATTGCGGCAATCACTAACCAATTGGCTGTAGTGACTTCCACAAGTCGCCTCATTTGGATGCGATGACGTGCACAGAGTAAACTACCGAATATTGGTCGATGCTCTGACAAATAATATAAACACATTAGCACAAACATAACCTTAGCAACTCGTCCAGAATATATCATCATAATATTATTTTCAGGAAAACCTTGCTTCACCATTTGAGCATGCACACTGCACACGTTCTTGTTGCTTATCCGTTACAAATATCACTCGACTTGTGCATTATAAGCGTGTTAGGTTTATACTGATACAGCTCCGCTGTCACAAGATAACAATCCATCCGATTTGTCTAACATCCTTAAAAATAAAGACACGGCTGATACATTTTGAAAAGACTGGCGCACCATAACGCTATTGCCATGTTTACGTTTAATAGCCAAGTAACTGTTCCACAAATATTTCGCCAAAAATATAGCACTTCACTGCATTGTACTTATACTATCATAAAAGAGTGGATTTTCATTCGTTGAATACTCCTCTACCAACAATTAATGAGAAGGAGACATTGTGTCTATAATTTTTAAATACCCGTGATTGATCCTTATTCGATATATGCACATTGCCACGCTGTGATTGCAGCTATCGTTAAAATATCTATAATTGAGCGCTGGTTTATAAGATGCCCCCCCCCCCCCTAACAGGCTACGAACTAATAGCCGAAGTTTCGCCACCTTGAGATTCTTTCACTTACGTCTTGACTTTTGGGACACCTTGGTTTCTTGTACATAATGCAGAATGTCATGAATTATAAAATTCTTGTGGTAGCTGTTATTGTGCGTACCTCGATGGCCGTCTTGATAAACATCAATTTGTGACTGTTTCTCATTTTGCTACATTGTGATCATCCTTTATTCGCTTTGCCGATTCAACCTAAGTCCCAGTTATGAATGGACTGGCGTTGTCTACCACAATATTCAGGATATTTCTGTAAATTGTGTGAGCTACGAGCGTAATGTTTGCAAAGGGAAATTGAATTGTTTGCTGTAGAGTATCTACTGCACTCACCAATTATCGCGTCAGCATGCAATATCAATTAAGATATAAAGGATATAAATGCAACTGGCAGCTGTGGTTGGCATCATTGCGATGACATAAGCCAGTTAACTATTCTAGTTGTTGCTAACAAGGACGCATTTAATGCATTGGATGTCATTACGAAACAGTGCATGCATTATCTCTGAATGCCTGCAACGGTTAAATACAATTAGCAGGTCAATAAATCCCCATTTATGAGTTATCAAAATGAAGAGCGGTTGTATCCTGCATGGCTAACGAGCACTGATGGAGATATGACACCCACAAATCAATAACTTTTGATGCTAAATCTAAATTAATGGCGTAATCCTCAGTGATTTAAGAGAAATTGCTGTTTTTATGTTTTCTATATTACCAGAGTTTGGAACCGCTGTATCACCAATGCCTCTACTCAGACGTACGTTTGATTTTAGAATTAGTAATAATTACGAAAACTCAGGTAAGTTATAGAACTTTATGAATGTTCATTAGAAATACACCTCTCTCATTGTTTGTAATGCAACTGAATATGCACTTGAGAAACAGGACGAGCTTAATTATGGAGAACAACTATATGCAAATAGACTATGCCTCTTCTATTATAAGAAGCGATGCATATTTACTGTGCTGTTGATATAATATGTGTCTGGTTAACTTGCTTCAATAAGATAGTATTCCATTATGCCCATAAAGCATGAAGTGTAAATCCGCGGCAGCTCTTTTGAAGAGAAGGATCCGACTGGAAACATGCTTGCTGGGGTTCTTACTTAAATAAACGATCTCATGTATTGTCCTACTTTGGCTATCTAACTTGATTGCACCATATATCAATGGGGCTAATTTGTAACGAAGCGTTTCCGCTTGGAGTCGGGGGAAAACAAGAGAAGTAATTTATGGCTTTAGTATGTCCTATTATTCTTTACAAGGTCAAGCTCATGCGCCCCGTCAATCAATAACATAATTATGGTATATGATTTAAATATGGTTTCTTACGCCTTGCTTTTTCAGTGACGCCTCATTGTAAGTATGTCAGATTTATATGCAGCCCTATCCACCTCTCTTGGGAATTACAGCAACAACTGCAATTTCTGAACCTAAAAACCGATTGTTTGAACAATCATTTGAAGACGCTGCCATTCAGGAGAAAGTGGGCAATTGTTCATTAGATTATTGTCAGCTGTGGCTTCCCAGTTGTTTGTTGCCGAAGGGTTGGGTCAAGTTAGAAATTGTGGCAAAATAGCACACCTATATCCTGGCGTAGAGAGTGATGTCCCATGACGAGATATTACACGAGTCCTGGTTCTCGTGTGAGTTTCAATAGTGTATTGAAGCATGAGTGGTCACGCCCCATCCGTATTCAAAACTGTCTTCGCAATTGTGTCCTAATTAACAGCAAGGGCCATTACATATTCCTCTTCAACAATCCGACGTTTGTCGCGCTCCGTCCAACAAAACGAAACATTCGATGCGACGGCCAATCTAAAACCCAAAATTCATCCGACCATAGTCAAAGGGAATGGAACGTCGTGAATTAGCGTGTGCATGACGGGGTTAAAATTATATATTATACATAACAAATCATTCCATTAATACACAGAAGATTGCGCATTAATCAAGTACGACAGCTGTCTATAAGTATCTGTTGTCATGGTGCTTTTCGCTTAAAAATAATGAAATATTGATAATGTGGTAGATATTTGGTGAAAATTGTGAGTGATATCTCTTGGCAGACGAATAAGGCGTGAATATGCATGTATGTTGGGAGTATTGAAGATACTACGAAATCGCGGATATGGCAATTATGGTGCATAATTCGACATTGGCACAGAGTGAGAGCGAAGAGTGTCTTTGGAGAGAGCCCCGTGGAAGCAGATGATATGGCGTCCGCTGATCGACATGTTTCGCTCGTCATAACGGAGCGAGAGTCAAACACAATCTCTCATTTTCGCTGTGTGCTCACCTGGTCTCAGAAACTAATCATCAACTTGCACCACAAGGCGAATACACCTTGACGTACCACTCGCTAGTGGTAGGAAATGTACGGAGATAAAATGATATAAACAATGACAGGCTGACATGATGTATATACGGCTTAACCACTGCTTACCGCGCAGTACATATTGTATAACTAGTGATGATGAAACAGACTGGACCTCACCTTAAGATGTGCGCACACACATACAGTCGTTGTTTATTTGCATTACTTAGGTAGCTTTGACATGATATGATGATAGGTGCCTTCATTCATGGCTCTTTTAGGACTCGATAAAACGAACATTGAGAGTACTCGGAGTTCTGAGGCATTTTATCCTTGTGTTTGCACACTGATAGTCCCACTAGAGCCAACACCCGTAGGCCATAGCTGTGTGCTGAGCAAATTCACCTACCTACAACTACAATATCCGAGTCGTGGCAGTGAGCCACTAGAGCTAAGAGACTCGTTCTACATATATGGTCTTAAAAAAAGGTGATTGTTTACTTTGTTAAGGACTACGTAATGAGGAGTTATATTTGCTTGATAATTCGTACATTTTATCTGTATGCAACCTTGATATTTGATAGGCGGGTTGAAATATCTTAACCTTGATCACCTGGAACCGCCGGACATGCAGTAAACGTGTTGTGTTTGATTACTGCACATTCTAAAAGCTTTTAATGGAGAGCTCATCCCAGCAACATATCTTGTTGGTTCAACTATCCCCAACAATCATCAATAATTGGTCGTCTGTCCCATACAAAAATAATTTCGTATCGGCTGCTATTCTTAAGGTGGCTCGCAGACTATTCACAGCCTGTGTTAATCGCTGCGACTCCAGCCGTGATGATATTTTAATCATCAGTCGATGTTTTTGTAAACAGCTGTCATTATTTTAATTGGTAGAGGATTTATCAATCAGTCCATATTTTAATCTTGAATCGACATCCTAGTAAAAAAATAGGGATTCTAGCCGGTATTAAAAATCTTTATTATCAGAACTATGTTTTCATTAGGCGAAATTAGTATAGAGAGTGGGGTTTCTGGCCCACCACCACCACTCATTCATTCTACGCCCTTATAGACAATTGCGACAATTCTAAATTCGTTCATAGATTTTCACGATTTTCGCACAGATTAAGCTCGTATATAAAACTAATGAACATTTACGCACTGTAAATACCAGTCTATTGAATACACTCTGTAGAGTGAAGCTCACCTAAATCGAAATCCTGTGTAAGCTGCAATTAAGGGTGTTGCATAAATGAGAGGTGGTGGGCCCCCACTCCCTATACTGCTAACTCTGCACGGATTCCGCCAGGAATTTACTTTTTATGTATCTGGGATTAGCACAGTCGTAGAGTTGTGATATTAGAGCGTCGACTATCGAATGAATGTTTTCTTATCGTACAATATGAATGGCTCTGTGTTTTACTCCTTTCCAATACACTAGTGATGCGTGTGGAATTGCGTGATTTCCAGTTGCGATTTTCGAAATCATAATCGACTGTGCTGAACGCTGCACGGCCCTGTAATCACTTACTGGAGGCTCTGGAAAATAGATTTGTTAGAAACCCAATTCGATGTTACGGTAGCCAGATCCGTCAGCTATATCGCTGGCGTTATTTACGCCAGAAGGTTTGATAATAGGTAAGAGAAAAGGGTTAGGTGTAAAGCTGCCATTTACACTAAGTGTGTCAATAGACGACGAGCATCGTAAACGTCATATCGACCATACTCGATAATGCGCCATACATTAAATGTCCACCATGCCCGCCCAATTTAGCCTGGCTGGCAATACGCGCGCAAATATTAGTATTCATTAAAGTAAAGACGAAAATCATTCTAAGGACTCATTGGGGTTAGCAATATTAACTTAATGGTTTCACAAATACTTTATAATGTAGCTCATTCAAGTAAGAAGAAATACTAATATATTGTCCAGCATAGATTATCTTCTATGTATGAATAATCCCAAGGGGGCAACGATTTCGCCACCAGCTCATCAATAATCAAGCATCAACCATGTTTAGTCCCATTTGCGAGCTTGACGCGCCCCGTTGTCATGTATATTAAAAAATCAATCTGCCCCGACATTTGCCACCTAAAAGTGTACTTTGTTCGACTTCAAACGCTATTGCAGGCGATAAGCAAGTTTACTATACCCGGAAATTAATTGGACAGCAGCCTTTCGTCCGGGGCTTAGAAATTGCGAGCTCTGATCGAAGCTCGTATTTGGATCGTCCAATGTAAGAGCCGCATTCGGTGCAAAGGAAGCCCATATTATGAAAATATTCACGTGCCGAATCACGTTCGGCGGTACTTTGTAACTAAGAGGAAACATGGATACAATTACGGATAAAGGTTTTTGCTGATGGTACCGTGTTGCTAAAAGTATCAGCGATGAAACACTTAGGGTCAATTAATGAGACTTTTGATGCCCCAAGAGGATGATGTGACGTCCCTAGCGGTGGTTGCGTGGGTATGTTTGGAACCATGATTAGGCTACCACAACGTCATCTAATGTCCTATCCATCAGCAAAAAAGTCACGGTCATTTTGCTTGGGCTAGTCCAATTGCCAACACTGTTAATTTAACAACATCAACTTCAGTACAGCATTCGTGGCTTAAATGGGGCATAACGAGTATTTGAATTTGGCCGCCAATTTAACGTCCATTTTTGTCCATCTAATCATAGTTCACGGCGTTTTAATTTCGTTTTTTCTATGATGGAATGCACAATTCAGGACTTCATTTAACTGTGCACTACATATAACTAATAACGTCATATATCTACTGCAATGTTATAGAAAACAACCAATAGGGGTCGCGACGATGAGCAGAAATAAAATTGCCCTCTCTGGGACAAACCGCTCTTAATACCCAGGGTGTCAGTCCAAATCTCAAACAGGTATAAGTAGGAAAGCTTTCTGTTTTGCAGCAACGCTTGTGACTTACATATTGCGTATAAACATTGCTGCTCAACGTGGAGCTACGACTTCTTGCATATGCATGAATACAACATAAGCTACTTTAGCCACCTTTCACTGCTGTTATAATCAAATGCCTTTTCATTTGCACATTTTATTGAGCATGTCGTAATTCATGTTAGATGAAAGTCTAATGTTAATGACATAAAAGGAAACCAAGTTGCTGAATGAGCGTCGACTTTCTTATTGCTGTAAGTAATACTAACCATTATGCAAGTCCTGCTTTCGGTCTTCTTTATGAAATTAACATTTCCTCCTGCTTTTTGCACACTGCACATGTTAACTAACTAATTCGCAAATATCCATCGTAATCAGTGCATTATTTGAAACATTACATAGCACTATGTCCATGAATGAGGTTTCATCTAATGTCGTACAATGTCTATCTAATGAAACGGGAGTGTGATATTGCGATACAATATCTCATTGCATATTATTTCGCTCCCACTCATTCATTTAAGAATAGAAAGATATATGGCGCATAGCACACTTGATGCCAACATATGACAAACTTTTACTATGATATAGGCCAGTAAAGGTTTGGTCATTTAGGCATATGACAAGAAGAATATTACCCTGAACTAGGACAAGACTTATCTAAACATGGGCCAATCTTCAGGATAAACATAATGGCTTCAGATCGTTTTGTCACTGGCCTATTATTAGCAGGTGTAATCATAATTCATGCTAAAAACGATAAGTGAATGACGCGTCAACATTATATCGCATCGTTGGTGCTGAATGGTTTCATTCAAGCATTCAAATGATCCATGTCGTTAGCTGAAAGGTCTAAAACAATAACTTGAATACATAAAGGCAACGTCTATAAGCTCTGTAGTTACGAAAATCGGCCAAGGATCATGAAATATCAACCATTGTTCTTTGATGATTTTTGAGTCCATTTTTGGCTCAATCCCCGTGGCGAATGTTTTGGTTAATTTGAGGGCCTATCACATTAATACGAACAAGGCGGTAATGCATCTTGGTTTTTATATTTAAGCAGTTATTACCGTGTCTCGCTCATATCACGAACACCAAACAGCGTCCAGCTTACTGCTCCATTGTTCAGCGACACGTTGAGGTTGCACCTGGCAACGTCTAATTCACGTCACAATCGCTGTGGGTAAATTTGACGTCAGAAACATCTGCCAATAAGTGAAGACGAATTTGGGTTGAGTTGGCTTTTGGTAAAGATGGCCTCAGGTTCAGCTGCCAGCTGATGTAGGGCGTTGAAAAATAATGTATGGGATAAAGTTTGTCTTGGGAGATTTTGGCTCTTACGTATAGCATGCGTAACCGTTTTCAGACGCTCAAACATCCGGCAATCGAACTCCGGGTCCGCGTATTTTTGTAAGATTTCACGTTAAATAACTTTGTGCTTTGATCATGGCCTATAATCATCGAGGCAATCAATATATGTGATATTTGAATCATAATTGAACTATAATAAATACGGCTAGCGTGATCGACGGCAAGAACATTCTCACTGTAGTATTTTTTGCACACTCTGGAACTGTAATATACTGCCAATATTGCGAGGCATGCTTGCCTTGATATGATTGCTCCTCCAATCTAAGTTTAGGTAAATGGTTACTAGGTGGTTTTCTCGCCGATGCCGAAATCTCTTATTGCGGGTTAATTAAGAAGACTAGGTAAAATTCGTGGTGTTTTTTTGCGTTATGTGCTGCCTCAGAATTTAAACATAGCAAGTCGGACAATTATAGTAACCTATCATCAATTATGTTACTAATGGTGCCAACTGAGACGATGTTTATCGCTGTAAATGATACCCCATGATGTCACGTGCCCGTGTTCTGGTGCCATCACATGGTACACATGTCACAATTAGTAAAAAAAGCACAGAGATTGTGCTGGGTTGTTTATGTTTGAAAAACATGAAAAACCGATCTTAACCTGATTGCTCCGCTTGGTTTCCTTGTATTCTCCCATGCAATATTGTCCGTAAAAAGACCGCAGAAGACATACATGGGACCGTGTAAAACCTGTGCATGAGATATACCAAAAGGAATAAGATAAATAGGACTGTGCCGATTTTGTGCATGATGTCATTTATCAACGCCATATTATTCTTGGCTGACAAAGCTTGATAAGTGTACTTGTAAGTTAACAGATTTACAATCCATTAAACCGCGCTATTTATGAAACTTCATGATAAATGTCTGGGTGCATACGAGGCATAAGGTACGTTGAATCCAAGTTTGCTACGGAAACGTTTACGTTCCGATTGTGTTAATTCTACCAAGTACAAGTCTTTGGAAGACGAAATGCAAAGCATTTCCATCAATGTGGCAGCCTCCGAAACTTTGCGTTATCAATCTGCACATCTATGCCCGTTATCACGTGGGTTATGCCATTTACGACGTCCAAATATTTTGCAGCAACATAATAATTTGCGTTGGTTCCTGTAACTCACTTTAAAGTGCTGACCGTATTTTAGAAAATAGATTGGTGGTGACTATATTTCCTGCATATCACCTTATACAGCTGCCAGTCATGTGAGGAACTTATCTATGACAAATGGCTTCGGGTGTGCCTATAAAATGAAAGATCAGAATGCAACATATAGGCAGGCGCTTTTATCAACCAACTGATGCGTTGCAATGCTTATCCTGACGATACACCGTTCTCTGTGTTTTGTGGTAAAGAGCGTCGGTATAATTGCATCGTGTGACGCCGCTCCATGGCGCCCACCATCGAGCACTCGGGCGTCTGCCCCTTAATGGATCCAACCATATTGTTCTAGAAATTAGACTTAATGTGTTTGGTAATTGTCAGGTTAAACCGACTAAAAGGAATTCAGGCCATGCTAGCAATCGGATGTGCAGTTTAATTGTTCAGCATTGGATTGCATGCCATGCTTCGAAATCGTAGATGTCTCCCATGAGCATTACCATTTAACGCAAACGAGGATGTTTTACAATAAGCAGTTTTACAATGCGTCCTTAATCAGTCCTTGTTCAATGAATTATGTGCTGTAATCCCGATGCAGATATGCCGTTATCATCTAAATTGATTGATAACGACGGCTGCTTATCGGGTATGAGTTAATCGTGTGGTTTACATGTCAAATATGTCAAAAATATCAACTATCATTCACATAGGTTTAGGAATGAGTATACATACAATGGCACACTGCTCTTGCCACTGTATGTATGGTAGAATGCGTACCTGCTGACTGGTGCCTCTAGATATCTGTCAGTTCAGCGTTGTCAATGATTTGCTTGATGCTGTGCCATTGCATGCTGCTGTCATGAACCCTGTTGAATTTAACATTCTTTGGTCACCGGCTGCACATTACCCGGCTGAAAGTATTTAAAAAGCATTAGAGCCTACAGGTCATCTGAGGTCGTTGACCGTAATAATGGTAGTAATCACGACTCAAGTGCACGTATCGTACGATCGATAGGTACGTCCAAAAGCCGAGTCTGATAGCTAATCATCGATCACGTTATCACGTGCTACGTGGATATGGGGAGCTTTTGGCATGCTGCACTGTACAACGAACGTGACACCTGCATTCTTCGGCGAAAAAGGTGTAGAGGCGGATACAGATTGCTGTCTGGCCCAGAATACAGACACCTAAATAGTTCAAAATGATCCTCAAATGCGCGGTACACCCATGTGATGAACATCATGTTCCAAATCTTTGCCAACAGTAGTTTTCTTTCACATAATACAATTCGAGTGCATGGAACCGCAAATTGGTTGTTTAATGCATTATGAGCTTCTCAGTATTATCTTGCCCGATTTAACTAGAATACAGGCACATAAATAGTGCAAAATAATCCGTCAAAGCGCAAAAAGCAATCCGTCAAGGAGGTTATCAAAGGCAGCTTTAAAAAGTTGAATCATACCCAAATTGCTTAATGTATGCAATGCAAGCCTCTCCGTACCTTCTAGACCGACCACACCATAATTCACTATTATCACTGCAAAACGATAATAGTATGACTTGGTCGCAGTCGAAAACTGCTTAACAGGGAATTTAAATTTATTACAACATCAATTGGCTCCATTACGCCTAAGTTGCTGTTGGTTTAATCACGGAAAGAGTCACACGGAACCAGCTAAATGTATGATGTTGTATATATGAATCATCATGACAGAACGTCAAAATGATGGACAACTAATCGCACCTTTGCATTCACAGAACGACCCCTCGCCCTCAAATAACCAGCAAATACCTTGTAATTTAAGGCTTTTAATAAGCGAGAGTAAGGGTCGACAATTTGTCGGACGGAGGTCCGCTTGAGCGCTCCTTACGCAAGTAAGAGCCATATGGCTCCCCTATTATCAGCAAGTTGTTAGCTTGCGGACGAAAAGGAATATGTAAGTTATAAGCTTATCAAACCTCTGTGTAACATGGTTTCGAAAACTCATTTGACAGTTTATAGGACGTTAGAGAAAAGTGACTTTGGCTAAGATTGCCAGTTACAATTTTGCGGATACTCGCTGAAAGGTTTCATTTCACAGGTACATTGCTTCTTTGCTTCCCAAATAAAAGCCTTTATTCTGGGTCAACGAGCGGCCATGAGGCTGAGATGCATCCAGGCATGTTTTCATTATGCGTCGCAAAGGTGCATATTAAGGATGGATAATAATCCTATGCTTTATTACAGAAGGCACATCGGGCTGTTTGTCATCGATTATGCATCATTGCGCCAACGCTAACACCATATTCAGGACCTATGGTTAATTTTGAGATTTATTGCTGAAAAAGCACTACACAACAATTTATATGTTAATTATACCAATCGTATTTGATTTGCGTATTTTCTCCAATGTTGTTATTGTGGCGACAGCTAATGGCTGCTGTTAAATGAAGGGATAAAAACAACTTTCAAGAATTAATACGCGAACGTCAACCGAAGATTTTCCTTTCCAGGCCTAAGTACTTAAAGGCCATAGTAAGCATATGCAAAAATGAGAAATAACCAGGCATTTGCCAAAAATGGACAGGTTTTATTCTTGCACGATAATGTAATGGATCAACCACATATGTTATTGAATTTGTTGCAGACACCTTGTATCTTGTCATCCTCTTCATTCTATGGTTTGTAATCCCATAGGCTTCATTCACCGCATACGACTGTAATGGATGTGAGAAAGTCGCATATCAATTTTCTTAGTGGCTGTGATATGTTGTATTCTAACTATACCCCACTCATGTATTTGCTATATACAAAGTAACCCCATCTCTCAAAAAACACCCCAACAACTAATGGAATACTTGACATTTGCATTATCAGCTGAACTAAACCTGGACATATCTCTTGAAGAATACCGGGAATACATTACCCCGGGCTATATTAGAAATATTCCAATAGCTGACACAAAGACAGAGAGACGAACCAATGTGAACGCGTCCCGTCAATACGAACGTACCAAAGTTAAATATGGAGCGTTGCCAACCTGACTATACTTAGGTACGAAAAAGGTAAGTCACATATTCTTGCAGGATAATGTTGTTTCTTTGATGGTAAGTCAACTTATCCCACACATTTAACCTCGGGGGCAACACTCGCCAGATAAATTAACCTCAATTCGTGGGCGATTTTGTTGGGAGTGGGACAGTTCGGTTGTATCCATCGATCTTTTGCATTTATTTTAATGCATTGTTGGCATCGCAGCTGCATGCTTTTGAATACTCGTGGAACTTTGAGATCGGTAATGGTTTTCAAATAAAAGTATTAGTGTTTCTGACAGGCATTTAAGCAATCTTGATTAATATGTTACCTTATAATATCATAAGTCATGTTTTTTCTCGCTCTGATCAGGATCATCCCCCTACCTCTCTGTTTACATATTACATTAGTATCGTCGATGTGATGATACATTGTAGGTAACAAATGCACGGCTGCTTTTTGTGAACAATTGCATTAGGCGGTGGATATCACTGAACAGAACTTAGCTCGGTATGTCATCATAGTGTGGCAGGGTTGGAGACAGATGAAGGTGGAATCGATTGTCGTGATGTGTTTTACAGAGTAAACCATACTTTGGTGATGGAAATATATTCGACGGAAGCATACAGAATTTATTGGTGATCGACGATTGCAGCTCAGAACGCATCAGCGGATATCCACAAAGTGACCACAAGTGCTGCTCTGTGATTGGTAAGCGATTGTTAATATGGCATTCAAATTTAATGTCTGGTCGACGATTGATGACATTAAAAAATGGCACGAGTTATGAAGACTTCTACAGTCAGACACTTGGGGTATGCAATCCCGTGTCGTTGAACCGTCCAGTGATGAACAGCTGTGGTATTTATGGCCTTTAGGATTATTAATATTGTTTCCGAAAGTAGCGGTTTTCGCGGGAGTTAAATGTTGTTGGCTGCATCGCAATGAAAATGGCTAATTACTCGCCGTAATAAAAGACATAGTGTGCAGCAAGAAGTGGCCGAGCCATATATATATATATATATATATATATATATATATATATATATATATATATATATATATATATATATATATATATATATATATATATATATATATATATATATATATATATATATATATATATATATACATATATATATATATATATATATATATATGTGTATAATTATATATATATCTATATATTTATATAGTTGAAGTATTTTTTGATTGATGACTACGAATACTAATGATGATAATATTAAGTCGAGATAGCAATTGTGACTACACGATGGCAATCATTGTTACTGCCATCACACGCTGCTCAGCAAAGCATTTACTACGGCGCAGATTCGTGGCGTGCGATTGTTAATTTAATTTTGTGCTGAAACTGCATATATCCTCTCTCTTTGCAGACATTATTGAAGCACACCAAATGAGCCACCATAAGCCGATTTTCTATTGTGCTACATCGCATACCGCAACAAACCATGAAGTCCAATTACTGAATAAAAGCAACTAGCATATCTTATTCACAACAGTAACATATACCCCTATTCACATTTATAGGCATGACCTGAACATTTGGATTACCGCTCCGGCGCACGAACAACCCAAGTGGACTTTTCAAAGAGCTATTTTGTCACCGGATAAGCAAGAATATAAGCCACAAAAGGCAGGGACTTTATTTAAACCGGCAGGTTCTTGGAACCGAATATATATTTCCGTCCAGATTATTAGCTATCTGTTCGTTGTCTCGCAGATGGGACGGCGAAGACAGATTGCTGTTGGCCCAGACTAACGGCATATTCGTAGGTCTTAATGATCCGTCATAGCGACTTACATCATAATGATGAGGTCGTGGTAGGATTTGTTTGCAATCTCATATACCAAATCTATGGCAGCATTTGTTTTCTCTCGTATTTAACAATCCGTCAACGAAATAGTCAATGACAGAATTCATGTGTTGAATCAGACGGGTTATTTGATGCAATATCAGTTTCTCCATACCTACTACCCAGATCCAACCGTAAGACATAATCATCACTGCAGCACGAAGATAGTTTGGCTAGGACGCCGTTCAAAATCGTTTAACAGAGAAACGAAATGGGCTCCATAACGTCATAGTTGTGTTTTTAAATCATAGAAAGGGTCGCACGGAACCAGCTAGATGCATTCAGCGGTGTAATTGGACTATCATGACAGAACTTCAAAACGATAAATAACAAACATCGCCTTAGCAATCACAGTCTCCGTATCTTGTAGCCCGATCTTACTAAAAGTCATAATAATCACTGCAACACGATGATATATGGTTGTCTATAACTGCTTCACAGGATAATGAAAATATATTACCTCATCAATTGGCTTCGTTATGGCTAAGTTGTTGTTTGTTTTAATGACAATAAGAGTCACACGGACCGGGCTGAATGTAAGATGCGGTATCTTTGGAGCATCATGACAGAACTTCAAAATGATAGAAACTAATATCGCCTTTGCAATCTCTAAATAATATAGGGCGCTGCACTTTACAACTAAGTTAAATATCAAGTGTGTCTATATTGAATCTAATAATAGGACACGGTACAATACATTGTGTGCGACGCCACTGAGAGTTCCGTCTGGCAATGATATTATAGAGTCACCCTTGATCTCGTAGAGCGGAAGTTACTTACATGTATCAAATACTGGGTCTGATATTTGACATTTGAGTTAAACCAGTTGACAATTGTCGAGATTTGACATATGAAAATTGCTCACTTAGAGAGCGGCTTACCTACATAGCAATTAATTGGTGGTAGAAGAGTCGAGACTCTTATGAATGCACAGGCTACTCGCTGTGTATGATGCTATTGCAGGCTAATTCACAAAGGGCATTCTTATATTGCGAAATGTATCTCCAGTTACTATGGGGAAAATCATCATTTTTAAGATAATGACAGCAAGTCGTTATTTGATACGGCAATGTATATTACGTACAATTGCCACAACAACCGTAGACGTGGATAGGGTAAATACACTGCATCTTTGTGAGGATAACAAGGGTGTGTTTGTCTCTGCCGAAGAGCACTTTTATGTTGATATATTCCATGATTGTAGACAATACATATCATCGTATTTTATACTATAACCTGGTCTGACTACTTTCTAATGCAAATGAGAGAGATAAGGAATAAAACATGACAAATATTGCGCATTAATATTCGACTCGTGGAAAGGTTACATTCCACTTGGAGAGATAAATTCACTAAGTCGGCACAACTGCCTTTGAAAATGACACTCTGAAATCAGCGCCGGGAATTTGTCGATTGCGTATCATTTGTTAGCACCTATATGTATGTATTTATCTCGAACGCTCTGCTCAAAATATCACTTCTGTATGCACATCATAATACATAGTGAAGGCAAGATGCAACATTCAGCAGATTGCCGGAAAAGTTGAGCCATGTCTCCAACTCGCGACACAAATACACATAAGCTTTACTTCAACGTGACGGAATTTAATCAATGGCCAATGTTTTGAACCTGTGCTCCTCGTCGAAATATATTCTAACAAGGAGCTGCATAAGAACAGCCGATGACGACAACAACACGTCGTCTATTACGGATGTTGCTCCTCTGCTTGCTGAAGCGGCAGGACGTGTAAGCTTTAAATCCGTCCACGAAGAGCTGATACATTTTAATATCACGGCCGCATTGTTTCAGGTTAGACGCTGTAATGCGCATGGGCAGATGCGACGATCTACCAACTAATGCGCTGATAATTTTAATGTCAAGAAAACCGATGGAGAGATTGCTAGATGAACCTGGAATTGATGCGGGCCGTTCCTATGAATAATGACAACTTACAGTCTTGATATTATGGCACTGCTGCTGCCACTGTTATGCAAATCATCCCAATCATTATCATTACTTGAAGGGATGCGCGGTTACCTATTTAGAGCGTTATACTTAGGCCCTGTATGTAAGCAAACATTTATTAATAATCATGGAACAACTGATGACAGGGTTAGCTTTCTATGATTCTGATCAAACTCGCCTTCAGATACGAAGATATACCAATATAAATACTTCCGTCTGTTGACATGCATATATAAATGCTCCCTATAGCACATGAATTGTTAAGCAAGTCATAACTCAGATAAAGCGGAAACCACAGGGGTGTGAAGACTCTCTGGTGGTTGGCTTATGTCTTCAGGCTGAGTTTATCATTCAAATGAGTCATCATCAGTCGTTGGGCTATCATTGAAGCAAATACTGACAATAGCATCACTTGTCTTGTACAGCTTAAACAACAATAACTGATTATCTATAGCCAAATGCCGCTTAAGCATCGTGATATTAGACTTCAGCCGAGCTTTCATGCGCATGGACAGCTATTGGGTAATTGCCAGCTATCACAGTTAAACACAACTATTTTCTGTACCCTCCGGTTATCAAATAAGTCAATAATATTCCCTGCAACGATGACTGAAGCCTTGCGCGCGCAACTTAATACATACGAGGTTAATCAACGCTATGTGAAAGCAATGCATGGCAAGGGCCTCATTTGAATATTTACTGAATTAATTTTTCACATGAAACTCAGCACCCGTCAATAACCGCCACTGACATTTCAGGATGGCTCGTTATGATATGCATTGAGGACAGCCATACAAACAGACAAACGCGCATTGACATATTTGTTTTAAAGACGCAATATAAGTTAATAAAAAAGGGAACTTGCGTATATCATATTTGTGTCGCTGGACGTGGTAAGGATACTACAAGGGGGAAGAGGAATCCTTCTGGTTGAATTAACTTTTTGTAAGCTATGAGCAGCCTGTGTACATTACTACCACTTAATTTTTTACAAACTATTGCTTTACAGGCCTTGCGCACGCACGTTGGCGAGTATCTCTCATTAATTATCATACAAACTAATGCTAATGTAGTTGGTTACCAACATCATCCCGCCTTGTGTTATATTTCGTAAAGCTCACCAAGAACAGCGCACGAAATAAAGCTGCTGCTCAAGAATTTAATAGTGGCAGATTCGCAGAAATACTGCTACTCTTGGGCCCTTGAGGTTCAACTGAAGCAAACTGATATAGACTAGGGGGAACAGGAAAGCAAATATTGTAATTGTATTTATACTGAGACGAGAGAGATGGCGTATAAGAGGAGATTAAGACAACTAGTGAGAAAAGAGAGACAGAGAGAGATAGATGGAGAGAGAGAGAGAAAGAGCAAGAGGACGAGCAAGAGAGAGAGCGAGGTGGTTGAGGGGAGAGAAAGATGGTACATAGAGAGAGAGAGAAAGTGCGACAGCAATAGTGAGGAAGACAGAGTGAGAGGTTCAGATACTCAGATAGAAAGAAAAAGAAAATAAAGGAGAGTGTGAAAGAGTAAGGTGGAAGACTAAAGATAGTACGCAAAATTATGATCCCGAAAATACATATTTCGGCCATTACTTACTCTTTTAACATCGAGAAACCGGATTGACCTGCAGCATATGGCATTTTTTTTAAAAGGGCTGTATATTGTATTTGACCACATTTGTACGCATTTGATGCAGTCCTATCTCTTGAATTTATAAGATATCTTACTTGAAAACCTAATAAAATATATTTGGCTAAGTCGCTTGTACAGATAAAGCACAACTTTTATAGTACTATATATATATATATATATATATATATATATATATATATATATATATATATATATATATATATATATATATATATATATATATATATATATATATATATATATATATATATATATATATATATATATATATATATTAACTTGCTGTTAATAACAGCTTGTACACATAAGTATGAGCCGATGCCACTTTGATGAGTCGCTGAGGACTGATATACACTGTTGCTATAAATAATATTCGTAGCACGGAGGGCAGTTAGCCCACAATTGATGTGGGAAGTGATGTCCTATGAAGATGACGTTACACGACTCTTGGTGCTGTCTTCAGTGCGCTGAATGACGTGTCGATCCATTAGCCGTAACGACGCCTCAGCGCCATGTCATGCCTCATCTGTCTTTGTCGATTCATTATGTTCACCACTATCACAACACAGCCTTTGTGGCGACCCTCTACAAGAGGGACGTGGCTGTTTTGCTAATCGGCCACCAATTCAACCCATCATAGTTACAGAAAATGAATAATCATGGTTGAGCAAGCGAATGACGCTATTTAATTAACAATCGTCTTTGATTAATCATGCCATAAAGCACATGGCAGCACGAATTTGCTACAATCATGGAGCCCACTCGACCTACGCGTCAGCTGATTTAAAATATTTCTTGCTCACTGATGCGTGCACCAAACTGGTGTACATTACGGCGTCAAATGATTTGGAAATGAATGACAGAAAGAATTATCCCGATGCGGATAAGAAGTGTGATGACTTGCACAACCCAACTATAATACTTTGCCGTGCGGTCGTCTCTATACACCGAACCATGTGCAAGCATGTGGACAGCGGAAAGTCAATATCTAGCAGCATCTCTAGCGTGTATCGTGGTTTTGTCTTTTTATGTTGTCGTGCAGTATTGTGGATATGTCAACTATGGTGGATATGCCGAGAAAGATGGATATAACGAGTATTGCTGACACAGCATGAAGCATTATGCCTCATCACGTTGTACCTTTCATAATATGCAGAGTTATGCGAGTTAGACGACGAATAACTAATCCTCACGGCTTCATTTGTTTGCTTTGTTGGTGGCAGATACATGTTCACCTTGTATGGTTTAGGAAATTTAGGTTTGGAGCGATCGGATGGAGACATGAGGCATTAGTAGAATTTTCGGAAGCCATGCGGTTCGGTTTTCAGTCCAACAATTAAATGACCTGTTGAAACCTGTTATTGCGTTGCCGATACGGCTAACATTTTAGTGGCTTTCGTGCGATTGCGATTGGTTATTCCAGATCCTCCCTTTAAGCGATAACGAGGCGTGTTCAGACCCTCAATCATGCCATGGAACTGCTCAATAAACAAGTAGCGATTCAAGGATATATATATTCTGAAGATCA
This sequence comes from Urechis unicinctus, assembly GCA_034190875.2. Classification (NCBI taxonomy): domain Eukaryota; kingdom Metazoa; phylum Annelida; class Polychaeta; order Xenopneusta; family Urechidae; genus Urechis; species Urechis unicinctus. The sequence goes on from CM067345.1 coordinate 64,592,759, forward strand.
AAATTATTGCCCTTAGTCATTTCAAAGAATATATATGTGTTTACTTTACTGGTGAGCAGCTCCAACGCATGTCCCATATACCCACTCGCTGATTCCACAGGCTATCATTTTCAAACTCAGTTTTTCTGACTGCGTAAATTTCCCTTTCAGACTCATGAAAGGAATTACCTTCCACAAGTAACGGCTTTTCTAATACCTCGCCTTTAGAGAAGTTGTCCTCCTCTGGAACTTAATTAGTTCTCGTTAAGGGCATTAATTCTGCAATTTATCAACAACAATCGAGCCTTATTATTGAGTGCTTTTTAATGTTAATATACAGTTTCCAGTTTTATTTCATGGCGCTAACAGATAACCCCTTCCTAATGTGCATGTCACCGATGAATAATGACCAGGAGCTAGTGCCCATCAAATATTCCCTGATTATAAATCATCTCCATTTGTATTATTTGACACTAGGTTCATCACGAGCCTAATATATGTCAACTAATAATAAATATGAACAAATATAGCTGACCCTGAAACAGACAGCAAGTAATATAAAATACAAGGATTATACCATGGCGTGTCCTTGATGCTGCTCCAGTCATACAATGACAGGTGAACCCTTTAAACAACAATGTACTGTAAAAGGTTGGAACTGAATAGCAGTGGTAATATCTGTCAACCTATAGCCAGCTACAACAGCTATATGGTTATATTGTGGTTATCCAATAAAATCCACGGGTTCGCCTTAAAATGCATCAGGGTATTTTTGCAAACTCATTTATTAAGAAAAAGTCACATGTTTATCCACCTCAGATAATGTCACGTCGTGCCTGGAAAATCGTTCGTCTCAATTGGACATATTTCAATGCATTATAAGCAGCAAAAATGGAAAGAAATCTCAGGTCAGGTGAACGATATGACCCAGAAAGTGTCGGATTGTTTGCTTAGAAGCTTATTTAGAATACAGTCTCTGTTCCAGTTAGGAACTCTGATCAATGTCATACAAATAATGCCGGAGAACGAGGCGGTAGCAATACAAATTATGGACTTGGTTAAACCATTTAAATTCAGTGCAAGTTATTTAAAATTCTGTATTACATTCAATATTGCTGTATTGCCAGTGTGGAACAGTGTGTGGAAAGCATAAGACATGAAATAGTGCCCAGATATATATTGTAAACTGATTTCACACAATATATCTCATTCGGTGTCGGTAGCTAATTAACCCCAGTCCCTTTTTAAAATACAAGAGGTGATGTAAATTCCACATTTCTTGTAAAGTACCTCTTTTATATTCCCGTATATATTAACAGGCTGTATATCTCTACACAGAAGCGTTGTTTACAGCACGCTATAGGTACCAGTCTGCACACGCGACCATAATGAATGGTGAAGCTTATAACGCATTGGTAAAAGTAACGTTAGTTTACTAACGATGCTGACTGTGAAGTTCCAAGCGAGTGACGTTACACGACCACTGGTGCTCTCTTCAGAGTGCTTAATGACGTGCTGATACAAGAGCCCTCATGAAGCCTCAACGCCATATCATGCCTCGTCTCTCTTTGTCACTTTGTTTTCACCGCAGTCACCATACAACATATGTGGTGCCATCCTACAAGCGAAACGTGACTATGTTGTTATACGTCTGCCAATTCGACATTCCTGCATGTCCATCCTATTTGAAGTGATAAGATTTGATTGATTTTTAAATTTTATTGTCATCAATGTGGAGAAAAATTTTTCATAGCTTTAACACTCTCGTTAATTCCTACCCGCACCTGGAATTCTACTTAAGCTTAGGTTTTGACGGCTTTCAACTGAAATAGCGTTAATTACCCGGGTATTTCCTTATTCTTTTTATGTCTTTCATTCGTCCTCCTATTTCAAATGAATATGACTAATCGCCCTCTGACGTGTGACTGTACCTGTCATAGAAATGGTGTCAGGACCAATGTGATAAAAATTGATAGGCACATGCTTATATGCTATTTTATATACTCTTTTAGATGGTATTTCCCTGATAAGCATGCGAGAAACGTGTAACTGATAGCAATTGTTCTGCTTTAAATTATAATCGTGCAGCTGCCATATAAATGCCATCTTATTCAATGTTGGCTTCGTATTCTTTGAACATTACCTCCTTCAGCCTGTACGTTCGTATTATATTAACGTCAACAACATAAGCTTGGATTGTTGGTTCATTTATTAGATTCATCCGATTTTTTGGCGCTAGGAATAGTTTCCAAAATCAGAGCTAATTGACGACCAGGTCTCTGATTAGTGTACATTAGGTATATGTTGACCTTCTCGAGCGACTCAAGGATGTTACGTGATATAATGAGACTAATCGCGATCATAAATCTGCTAACAGACTTCTTAAAAAAACCTCTCACATCACGCAATGTTGTGACAGTCAAAATGTTGTAGCTATTCTCTAGCACACATAAAGAGAGAACATCTGATAATTAGCGCAGTTTCACGACAGCTGGCAGCCTACTATTGTAAACACACTAGCCACATCATTTCTAGTCACCCTGTGCCTGTCTGAACAAATAATGTGGGGTCATGCAAATGCACCGCAGAATGCTACAGGCGGTAGACATCCAATTAATATTGATTACCTTGATTATTTTAATCATAAATCCTAACATATATATATGCTTTTGTCACAAACTAAAACAAACCAAACATCAAGTAATATATGATTGAATTCACAAGCGGTGTTGTCTGACCGATTCCATTTAAAGTAAAGCTGTCAAAACCTGGGGCATAAATGACACGGTGGCTGGGACAATTGTTGCATACCTTACTTCTCTGATTACCAAATCTGGTGTGCGGCAAATTTGCTGTGTACACAATCAACAATTGTTTGGACTGCAACGTGAGAAAGCCAAGTGTGTGTTCATTCAAGACTATAGACGTACTAAAAATGTTATGCGCAGTTGCCAAACATCCGGAGCCTTTGTCTATATATATATATATTGATTGCATAAGGAAACCATGTCAGGAGTACCTGCTTGACCAAATGACCAACAACTGCATTACGATATCTAATTAGATGATACATTCCATTGCCACGAGGGCATGGTGATATGTTCGGTCATTGGAAGCGCGTGTTTATTCAAGATTATAGACGTACTAAAAAGTGAATAGGGCGCTGTGTTTGAAGCTTGTGTGGTAAGAAGTGTAATCGCGGGAATTAACTCTATTAGGGGCCGGACCTTATCTACAATTTTCGTGACAACTACAAACATGGGTGAATTACACACCGCAGCTACTTTTGTTGGGTTAATATTGTGGAATGGAATTTGCCGACAACACTCGTCATTTTCCTGAAAAAACACTGGGTCGGATATTCATATTGGTTTTTACACGTTATATGACGTCAGTTAAAAGAGCTTGTGTAAGAACTCATCCTCGTGATTGCGCTTCCTGCAAGTCAGACTGCTGTATATATATATATATGTATATATAGGGATAGAGAGAGAGGGAGAGGTATATAGAGAGAAAAAGATATCTAGAGGATATAGAGAGAGGGAGATAGCGATAAAATAGAGAGAGACAGAGAGAGGGAGAGAGACAGAGAGAGAGATACAGAAAACAGAGAGAGAGAGAGAAACAGAGAAAGAGAGAGAGGGAGAGAGAGAGAGGGAGAGAGAAAAAAGAGAGAGAGAGAAAGAGAGAGAGAGAGAGAAAGAGAAGGAGAGAGAGGGGGAGAGAGAAAGAGAGAGAGGAAGAGAGAGAGAGAGAGGGGCCTCTCTCCCCCTCTCTCTCTCTCTGGAAAGAGAGAGAGAGAGAGAGAGAGAGAGAGATAGGGAGAGGGAGAGAGAGAGAGAGAGAGAGAGAGAGAGGAGAGAGAGAGAGAGAGAGAAAGGAGAGAGAGAGAGAGAGAGAGAGAGGGAGAGGGAGAGAGAGAGAGAGGAGAGAGAGAGAGATCTCTCTCTCTCTCTCTCTCTAGAGAGAGAGAGAGAGAGAGAGAGAGATCTCTCTCTAGAGATCTCTCTCTAGATATCTATCTCTATATATATATATATATCTCTATATATCTATCTATATATATATAATATATATATATATATCTATATATATATATATATATATATATATATATATATAAACTCCATCATTTAATAGAATATATTAATGCTTCCATGCCGTTTGCTACCCGAGGACTGAGTTCATACCCGCACCTTCTCATGAGTGTGGGAAACGAGGGCCTGCTTCCGTCTCAAAGATCACTCATATTGTTTTACTGCACGATAGCGTACACTATATGGCGCCATATATGTCGGCAAGAAAATGGTTTTTTACGTAGAAATGAAACCGCAAAATGACAACTACCTCGCATTAACCATATGCTTTTGGATTAATTGCGCCAGGAGAGTATGATATATTACTTAGGAGTGAATGCTGATTATTCTATGACAATCTTCTGCAAAGGGTATCGTAGAAAATGAGCCCCTATCGATCACCTCAGCGCGGGGAGTCGGCCATTATATGGCTGGTTGTTTGTCTTAATAACAAAGTACAGCATCACCAATTGATGACATCAGCAGATGCTACCAAATAAGACGCACATTCTCGGATGCTGACCGCATTGATGGCAAAGTGTTGTACTTCGTCTTATAACTTATTCTTGGAAGAGGCTCCTTCCAACCCAACCAATACCTAAACATTTCCTGTGCAACATATGATTTTATGTACCTAATGCCCCACACGCGCTAAGAAATTTGTCATGAAGTGTCATTAATAGCACAGTCTAAGACATATAAATCTACCGATTGACCAGTACGCAGAGTAAACTGCTGCTACACCAAACGAGGATGAGAATGATGTGCTAAATGAGTACGATAGTGATGGCTAAAGTCGTAATCAACGTAATTAATATTCGTATACATGCGACAAAAGAAAATATGTCCAAAGTATTAAGCAAAGCATTTCATTATTAACGAGGATACTTACTGCAAAGAGTATCATATCAGTCAGGAGAAGAAAACCGTGATTCCGCCATTCAAAACAGTGATAAGCGTATCAGGAATATTGACTGTTCTGTATCACTTGCAGTTTGCTGCAGAGCTCACTTATTGTATACATAACGGCACTAGCATTAACAGAACACATGGATTAGGCACAAAAGACGCAAAACAGACCATTTGGAGCACCAGATCTAGTGTTTTCTAAAACAAATGACGCGTGCTGCCTTTAAATTCCTGTTTTCCATGTCAACCAAGCGCAGGTAGTTGTGGATGATAACTCACTACTGGTAGCAGATGATGGTTTACAAAAAAAACCAGCAGCACAAGTGCGTCACATGACACATCAAAGTCGATCATGACACATATGGCACTCTCTACCATAACAATACACAGAAGAACACCACAGCCCTTCGTTAATATGAGGTTCGTCATCAACATTTTCAATGACGTTTTACAATAGCCAGCAAAATGTATAAAGTGTAATCAAGATGGTGGCACATATAACGCCAAACGAGGATTGGCTAAAAAACATATCTATCCTCCATAACGCCAGTTTTACAACCCTCTGCAAATACGCAAAATTGCATGAGAAAAAAGATTGTTCGGTGGCCTGAGTCGCTGGTTTCTAAGAACAGGCATGATACATACAAAGTTGCAATTCATCTCGAAGATGAAACTTTAGAGCAGATTCATGTGAAATTAATTTTCAATATTGAGCCAATTTGGAATCAAGTAACAGGCCGTACGAAAATAGCCAGCCATTCTAGCTCAGGCTTATGACTGTCGGAGGCACAATAAGCTTGTTGCTGACCATCAAAATTGGCTGTTATGTTTAAGAGATTGGCATTACGTCATTTGCCATTGACTAGAGCTTTTGGTCTGAAGGTAAAACTCGTTTGTCAAAATATTAGAATCCTCATTGCAAAAAGATGACTGCATGACTTCGAGCGTTGTCAAATTTTTTCAATATTGTGATGCAAAAGTTCCTACAGCATAAATTAGATGCAACCAGTATGCATGATCTTGTTTTAAGAGATGCATTCATTGGATGGCTGCGAAGTTCCTCTTGCAATGGCTTTAAGGCAAAAGACACGGAAGAAAGTTTCTGTTAATTACGTTAGCATCATTATGAATGATGGCAAAGCGTCATTTATGTTCTCCGTCATAGTCATATCGTATTTTCATTGTAATTGTCCACTTCCCCCGTCCCTATACTGGATTTATGTTCACATAGTCATGTTATTAAAGAACCAGGAAATTAGGTTAATGAAAGAGCTATGACTTCAGCTTTCCCCTTAAATGTCACCCAAAATGCTTCTTCACCGACATAGACCAATAGCCTCTGCCCATAAAATGAGACACGCCAGTAGAATGCCTCTTCCCCACTTGGCAGACTCCCTAAGCAGGTCCGGCGGCATATCTGGTAGACGCAGGGACTTTTCCGTTATTATCTGAAAACTTTGCTCTAGTATTTGAATAGTTTGTCAACCAACTATATATTTGCCAAATAACGTATGTATGTATATCTGCTTGCAATGTAAATCATATCGAACACTGGAAATGCCAGTGGTAGTCAAATACGGTGTAAGAATATGATGTGTTAAAATTAATGAAGCAAACACACAAAGCAGATCTCAGAGTGTTGTTATGTCTATGCCTCAGTCAGTGATGGAGCAAATGTTATTGACAAACTGACAACCAGAGGGTGATGAATATACGAAGTGTTTTGAGGTGACAGCTTGCGATTATTTTATAGCTACACGTGGCTTAGAGGGATGTTAGAAAGAGGGAATGTATGTCTACAGTGCTACAGTCTGTTCACGATTACGAAACAGTTTGTTAGCCAACTTAAACCATATTATAATGATAATTGACCACACATCAGCAGTTACTTTCAATACTTGCCGAAATGAAGGTCAAGCAACTGATGATGGTACGTTAGAATGGTTAACGTGACCTGAAGACACAAGTCACTTGCTATATTTGGCTACAAATATAAGTCTTGTCGATTTAATAAGACCCCAGATATAGCAGTAGACACACATAGGTATCGATTTGGCAAAGGTCGTGGCACGAAGCATAACTGACATTTGGTGGTTCTGAATGAAATACCTAATTAACGTAGGTTTTCATTTCATAATTACCCTCAGCCATGTATACTTTGTTAACAAGACACGAATAGTGTTTGGCCGGCCTTAACTCCGCAGCAACACTTTACTATTTTCGATTTTTTTTATTGCGCGCAATAGTGAATTTTAAAGCTTTGACATTTGCTTTTACGGTCATTCAGCCACTACCATCGTTTACTATTGCAAATTTCACATTATGGTTTGTAAGGTATTTGAAATACATTTTTAAACAATTCAAGACAACGCCATTAACAGAGTAAATCATGGAACTTGAATATATATCAAGGTCTCACTAACTTGGGCATATACTGTTAATGACGGAAAGAATAACATAATAGAGACCGTGCCAGCATGTTTGACGACATTATCGAACCCAAGCTAATGACGAATTCTGGCCTCTTTGATGTTTAGGTAACTTTATCGTCAAAGTGGCCGATATGGGCATGCCTTTATAACGTTGGTCGGAAAACTAAAGGTGGTTTACCCAAAATCGATGATAAGAACTGGCAAGTGCAAATGACACGTTTATCAGGACGTATGCATCCCTTAGATGTACAAGTTTATCACAGGGGCGTCTGGATAAGTTGATGTGACGGCCCGACACTGTGACACAACCTGCTACTCCAATGTGACCCGCTGACATGACTAATCATAAACACCCTAGATATAGTCATTCATAATCCCCTGTTTTATTTATTAACACGCATAATCACATTAAGTTATACAACGCTTGATCAAGACAACAACGAAATAACATCAACAAGAATTTGATGAGCGTTATAATTAGACTTGAAACTGGCACATTCGATATCGATGGCTTACGGAGCCCGGCCCCTTCTTGATGCACGCTATGTCTGTTATTACGGCGAGTAATTATCCATTTTTATTGAGAAACATAGTACGCATTCACTATGGTCCGTCTGCCCCCAACCCGGCATCTCTACTCCAACTGTTACGTCAATGCACAAAAAAGCTGCTTTAAATGCTCCGTACAAAGTGATATTACCATAAAGACACACCCTGATGATGACATTGATACGTTATGATGTTAAAGAGTTTGGACTAATTAGAACGCAACTTTGGTTCGAAATATGTTCATCATTGTCGTCGCTCAAGGCTGCAGCTTAATAAAAAATAAGGTCAGCTGTGCCATAATCGGTTATTCTAGTGGTTCTAACAACGCTATTCGGTGCGCAATGAAAAGGCACGATTCAATAAGCGATCAGTTTTATCAAAAGAGCTAAACATATTCTACCAGACATATTGTGTAAATGACAAAAGCCTTTATTCCACGTGAATCGCAAGATCTTTGTTGAACAATTATATTTTTTGGGGGGTTGGGGCGTGGACGTATATAGGCACTTTGACATTAGTAGGTTCTTTTTTTTAATATAACTACATTTCAGATAATTTTCATAACCATTGTCTGGACCTAATTGTACGCATTGGTATGTAATTGTTTGTGTCATATCAAATGCGAGACATCACTTCAGCGAATTCGGCCACATATTCACGGTTAAGTTGTTGTGACCAATTAGCCGGAGACAATTTCGTTTGTCAGCCACCATTAATGGGAACATTACTGCTCACAATGAACATAGCACAACACCTCAAGACAGTCCCACTGGTCTTTCAATCTGCACCCATTAACGTCGGCGCAAGATGTCATGATAAGCTTCAAGACATTGGATAGTTGGTTTCCATAGGTGCCACCCTTAGTTGTTGTTTGCACTGCATTGGCCGGGTCAATTCAGAAGGAAAAAAAGATTGTGCCACGAAAATTTCCTTGCAAACGAAATGGTTTTTCTCCTAAATAAATTTATGCCCCACATGATTGTTCGCAATGCTACTTGTGTCACTCGGGTTTCTTTGCAACCTGACAGGGAATTTTGTTAACACCTGAGAGGGATTACATTGATTTGTCTTTCTTCGTGTATGAGGCTTAAAAAGACAGATCTGTCTGTGTAAGGCTTTGTAAAAGCATTGATCCCCGGTATCAAGTATAAACAATTCGAACGCACCATACACTGAGGCAATATGTCAACTATAACCTAATGTGAACTATAACCTAATAAACAGCTTGTATATTCCTTTTTAGCGCCGTTAAAGTACTCGAAATGTTCCAACTCCAAAGACGCAACTTGCGATGATAACACCTGACGTGGTGTAATTTTAATATATGACCTACTGCTGATAGAAGTCAAGTCATGGTGTAAAGAGACTAACCAGGTTTTTCATCAATTTTTTTCAAGTCGACCGAAAGGCCAGGACTCAAAGTATAACTGTGCCCCGATGTCTGTTATTGGAATATTCCTAATATCGCCAGGGTTACTGCTCTTGGCTATTATTCAGGAATTCCCTCGTATCCTTTAAGATATATGCCTAGCTTTTGTCAGCTGATAATGCAACTGTTAGGTTTCCCATTAGTTATAATTTGGGTGATGTTGGGGAGGTGAGGTTACTTTCTATATAGCACATAAATGCGTATGGGTTAGTTAGAATACAACATATCACGTAATATTAAGCTCCAGAGTTCATTCGGCGACCTCACAGAGATCGGTCATTAAGCAGCGGGTGTTATAAGAGCCCGGTTATAAAATGACCGGGATAAGGACATAAAATTCGGCATAGAATATTCTAGACTTACCTGACATCATATTCTACACTCATTTAATTTAACGTCGGTGCTGACAAGGAGACTCAGTCATATCTATCCGAACTAATTGGTAGCGGAGGTTCGCCATCCAGTCAAGACAACTATGTTGTGCACATAAGACCTCCGCTTATCTCCATGCATCACACTCATCTTCGTCCAATACCTTCCTTATATATCCTCGTTGCTGAAAGTGACTTAAATGGTTATTGTATTGTTTCAGTGCCAGTAAGAAAACTTATATGCAACATCCTCACATCTACCGTAGTCGTACGCGGTGAATGCAGCCTATGTGATTCAAATGCATTGAATAAGCAGGACGACAAGATAAAATGTTTTGGCAACAAATTCAATAACATAGAACATGATGGTGAAATGAGCGAGAGCTGCCAATTGATATTTTAATCGAGAAGTTATTTTCTTTGGTCATTTGATATTTCCGGAAAGGTGGAGATTCTGGTATGTTTATCACCTCACAATATTCGCTAATGACTGTATATTTCATAATGAACTTAGGTCTTGAAAGGAAACCTTTTCGGTGGATGTCCTCGTATTAGTGCTCGAGAGTTGTTTTGATCCCTTGCTTTCAACCGGGAAAGGGGTAATTGTATTTTTTGCCCATGGAGGTACCCATGTACACGTGAGAGCATGAAGACCGACACAATCGAGCCATTAGGTATCATCGTACATGGAGACCGACATCAATAATGCACATCTAGATAGCCCAAAGTGAAGAGAGACATGAATAAAGAAAAACTTACTTTGTTAAACATTCATGGGGACCGATATGGATATGCGACCAGATAGACGCCGGTCCTGACAAGGTCAAAAACGTAAAGGTGCAGGAAGATCGATGGATATTGCCGTTTATTTTACGTCACACAGCACCGTGTGACTTATGTTTGCAGCAATAGAGCAATGAGATAAAGACAAATAGTGAAGATTACTTCTGTCAAGCAATAGTTAATGAATCAAAGCGCCATACTAATTAATTATGTATTATTTCCACTAGTCATGAATAAGTTGCTGAGATCATGAAATGCTGTAGGGAGGTAATATGTGGGAGTCATTGTTACCACTATTACAACGGTCAGATGAACTGGAAACTCCGATACTCTTTTACTGGTCAACGATAAGGTCGCATGGCATGGCCCAGTAATTTTAAATGCGTAGGTATTGATCATTATACCCGGCCAGCGGTCCTGACAGAAGCACGCAATGGCACAGCATCAAGTAAATGAATCATTGACAACACTGAACTGACATAGATGCAGAGGCACCAGTCAGCATGTTAGCATACCACTATATAAACCGTGGTAAGTTCAATTTGCCATTGTATGCATAGTTAGATGTAAATTACACCTCGTAGAGGTATTTAGGATTTGATTCAGTGACCAGACTGTTCGGTTTAACATGTTTTACGTTTTCAATCACTTGATTCACGAATACGCGAATAGAAGTCATTATCATCAAGCAATGTTGATGATTCGGGCGAATCTGCATCCGGATTACATAACAAAATCCATTAAGTGTTTATTGTAAATCATCCTTTTTAGTGTTAAATGGTACTACTCTTAAGAGACATATACGCATTCGAAGCGTGCCATGCAATTAAATGCTGAACAATAAAACTACGCTAACGATCGCTATTTGTGCCCGAATTCCTAGTAGCCGGGCAAACTTGACACTTAGTAAGATTCATTAAAGCACTTGGCGCTTAACGATGTTGTTAGATTGACGTTATTTATCGCAGAGCACGGAACTTAATTATCAGCGCATTAGTTGGTAGATCGTAGCTTCTGCCTAGGCGCATTATAGCGTCTAACCTGAAACACTGCTGTCGTGATATTGCAATGTACCAGCTCTTCGCGTCCTGTCACATCCGCAAGCAGAGCAGCAATATCCGTGATAGACGATGGGTTTCTGTCTTCAATGGCTGTTTTTCGACAGCTACTTGTTAGAATAAATGTCGACGAGGAGCACAAATTTAATACCTTGACTATTGAATCAATCCCGCCACGTTGTAGTGAAGCAATTGTGACGCGAGTTAGAGGCATGGAATTTGTATCGCGATTTGGAGGCTCAACGTTTCTGGCAATCTGCTGAACGTTGTATCTCGAGTTCATTGTTTATTATGACGTACGTACGAAAGTGATACTTTGTGCAGAGCGTTTGAAATGAATGATTTATATTTATATGCAAATAAGGACCAACCAATTTTACGCCATCGACTAATTCCCTGCGCTGATTTCAGAGTGTCATTTTCTAAGAGAGTTGTGCAGAAGAGTGAATTTATCTCTCCAAGCGAATTTTAACCTACCCACAAGTCGAATATTTATTAATGCGAAATAGTTGTCATGCTTCATTCCTTATCTCTCTCATTTGCATTAGAATGTTGTCAAACCGAGTTTTAGCATACAATATGGTGATATGTATTGTCTACAATCATGGAATGTATCAACATAAAAGTGATGTGGGCAGTGGCAAACACATCCCTATTATCCTCGTAAAGATGCAGTGTATTAACCCAATCCACGCTATTGCTTGCTTTGGCAATTGTACGTAATGTACCTTGCAATATCAAGTAACTTGCTGTCATTATCCTGACCTTTCCCAATGTAAGAATGGCATTTGTGAATTAGCCGGCATTAGTAGCGTACACAGCGAGTAGTCTCTGTATTCATAAGAGTCTCGATTCTTCTGTAGGTAAGCCCCCCTCTACGAGAGCTATTGTCAAGTGTCAACTCTCGACAATTGACCATTGATTTAACGCGATTTTCTAATATCAGACCCAGTATTTGATACATATAGGTAACTACCCCTCTACGAGATGAATGGTGTCTTTATAATATGATTGCCAGACGGAATTCCCAAAGGCGTAGAACACAGTGCATTGTTGCGTGTCCTCTGATTTAATTTGATATAGATTATTCGATGGTCAAATGTTCGGCCCGGTATTTAATGCTATAAATAAACATCGCGAAAGGTTTCAGACATGATTGTGTACTGGTCAATGCAGTGAGATGGAAGTCCACTGCATTAAAGAGTAATATAGATAGATCCCAGCACTTTAATAGAGCCACATAAATACGGAAAGCGGTAAGATCAGCTACCGCTGAGATATGATAGTGTATAATTATCCTGATAAATATCTACAGTGCCAGTGCGGGATAAGGTCAGTTAGTCAGGTCATGTAACACGTAAATTTACTGTATTTTCCGATTTCCGGGAATGATGTGGCTAAATATGAAACAAAATTGGCTATATTACTCTTTGTGCACAATTGGCCAATTGAAATCCGCTTAGAATTTGGGCCCATGAGGTATTGCCCTGAATATGGCTTACATTGCCAAACGCAGCAACTGTAATAGCTGGATGAGACATAGGTCGCTCCGATTGTTATGACTTGTCTGAATCATACATTCAACTTCTGTATATTCATGCCAGACTAAGATTGCGACATAGCTTAACGTGCCAGACTGACGCTGTGGCACGCTTTAAAGTGTCAGACTAGCGCTGCCAGAGGCTGAAAAGGCCACACCCACGCAATGACGCGTCTCAACATGCCAGATTAATGTTGTGGGACGTTTAAGCGTCTCTAACAAACACTATCCAAAGTCTTGTGTCCAGCATTAGATGCCCTATTGTGCCAGACTAACTTTGCCACGCACCTTTAGTTCCCCATCTTACTTTCTAAACCTCCCCCTTATTGTTTTTTGTTCTGTCTATCTGTATGTTCGTCTATCCCTCTCCCTGACTACCTCGCTCCCGCTCTCTCCCCACCCTCTGCTTGTCTACTTCTCTCTTTTTCCCTTTCTCAACCAACTTCTCCCTCTCGCTCTCCTCTCGACCCTCCTCCACAGAGATCTCTTTCCTCTATCTTTCTCTTCTCTCTCTCTCTCTCTCTCTCTCTCTCTCTCTCTCTCTCTCTCTCTCTCTCTATCTCCCTCCCTCCCTCTCCCTCTCCTCTCCCTCTCCCTCCCTCTCCCTCTCCCTCCCTCTCCCTCCCTCCCTCCCTCCCTCCCTCCCTCCCTCTCTCCCTCTCTCTCGCCCCTTTCACTCTCTCTCTCACACTCTCTCTCGCTCTCTCTCTCTCTCTCTTTATTTTACTAAATTCAATTGCCGCAAGCAGTTGTTCACCACTTCTATGTGCAATACACCACAACTCTTCATCTGTCAAATGTCTATCATAGACGCTGACATCCGTAACGTGGTACAAACTAATTTCAAAATCAAACAGAGTCACTTCAGTCGTTAGGTTAATTGTTGCAGGATTACAGACCGAATCCAAGCAATGTGTTTACCTTTTCTACTTATATAAACATAACTGCTATTACAATTTTGTCGGCATTAATTGTGTAGCGTATTTTGGCCAATATACTGGCGAAATGGGCGTCTCAGCAGTGCTCAGAGTCACCATCACTGAAAGGAATAAAAGCTAATGTCTACTCTGTATCTGGCTGTCAATGCATGATCAATTAACATGAACATAGTTTTTGATTTCCTCCGCAAGTTTTTTCCCGAGAGACACCTTCAACCGAGATTTTGTTGACATTTTCAGAAACTGAACAACAAAAAATAAGCTACCAGCAAACATACCAACCGATTGCAATGGTCACTATAAGGCCTGTTGGTTGTTATACGAATGTCACCTTCAATGCCGCTTAACGTTTGTGCACACTTTGGTTAAAATATAAAACATAGTCAGACATGATTGAAATGGATGTATGTACTGCTCGCCGTATAGTCGTATCCGAGGTGCTCTTTAGTGTTAGATATTTGATATTGCGCCATACAGACAATACAGCCTTAGAAACCAGAATACATTCTTTGGTGACTCCTCCCATGGGTGTTTTCACAATCTCGATAGACGCAATTCAGTACTATTTTATAAGGGTTTACTTAAAATGTTACTTTGGTGAATATTGTCTGGCCGTCGGTCATGCTCAGTTCAATAATGATCAAAATGCTACAGTTCGTAAGGTACTATTATTCAATGCTGTAGCTGGTATTGAAACATCCCATATGCTTCAATTTGCACAATGCCTCGGTTAAATCTCAACAACCTCAATGCCTTTCTGTTGAATATTAGATCTATTGAATGTCATGATGATTCGAGGCCATGAACAATGCACGAGGTTTATTCACACCCAATTGTTCAAAAATATGCGGACCCGGTGTTCAGTGTCTGAAAACGGCTTACATACGCATGAGCCAGATTCTGCTTTACGCACATGACATCGCACTCCCATGATAAAATTCTCCCTAGGCAAACCTTATCGCACCTATTGTACAGGAAGAAAACAACCAAAACATTCGTCATTGACCCCTAGTTGTCCAAATATTAACAAAAGCGCAGTATAATATAGGTTGATATTGCAGCTAGATAGCTTATAGGCGTTGCCTTTATAACGAACAAGTGAAGTTATTGTTTCACACCTTTCAGCTAACGACAAGGGCCATTTGAATGCTTGAACAAATATATACAGTACCGGACAAAAGATGTTATGTTAATGCGTCATTTACTTGTCGTTAATGGCATGAATTTTAATTAAACCTCCCGACGAATAGATCAGTGACAAAACAATTAAGCAGTTTATAATGAAAACTGAACCATGTCGTGTAGGTCTTGCCTGAGTTCAGGGCCATATACTTCTTGTCATGTGCTCAAGTGGCATCCGCCTTTGCAGACCTAAATCATCCGATAAGTTTGTCATATTTTAGCTTCAGGTGTGCTATGCGCCATACATTTCTTCATTCTTTAATGAATAAGCGGGAGCGAAATGATATGCAATAAGATATTGAAACGCAATAACACACTCCTCTTTCAACAGATAGACATTATACAAATTTATATGTAACCTCCAACATGGACTTATTTGTAGTGAGTGACCTCTGATGTTTCAAATAATGCACTTATTAGGATTGTTATCAGTGCATAAATTGGTAAACATGTGTAGTGTGCAACAGCATAAGAAAAGCTTTATGTTATAGAGAAGACACTAAGCAGGACTTGCGTAAGAATGCGCCCGTGCTCGTAAATTGTTATGTATATATAGACTGCAAGTGACGCTGTGGAGCAAATGCTACTTCTACATAACGAGAACAATCCATCAAGCCAAAAATAGCACACAGTTGGTACTCATGAGGCAATACGCTAATGCTGCTTCAGAAAGATAATTTAGGCCCAAAATACATCCCAGCCATGAATGAGCAATCTTTGTAGATTGCTTTTATGGAACGGGTAATGTCAGAGGTTCCTGATGATTACAAACCGAGCATTAAGTCTGCAAGAAAAGTAAATAATTTCGTGGCGGGAACCTTTAATCGAAATTGTATCAATGTTTCCTCGTTGCTACAAGGTTCCGGAAAAACTTGAGTTGGCACGTGAATATTTCCATTAAATAGGCTTCCTTTGCCACGAATGCGGCTCTTACATCGGACAATCCAAATATGAGCACCGATCAGAACTTGTGGTTCCTTGCCCCGAACAAAAGGCTCATGATTAATCAATTTTATAAACATGCAAATCGGCTTAGATAGCGTTTGATCTCGAATAGAGTTCCCGTTTGGGCGGCAAATGTCGTTGGGGATGGTTTTGTAAGGTAGATTGACAATGAACATGGGGCGCGTCGAGCTTACGAACGGGACTTGCATGGTTGAGGCGTGATTTTTGGTGAGCTGGTGGCGAAATCGTTGTCCCGCTTGTTCGTTTAATTATACATAGACGATAGCGGGCTGTCGGCCAATGCAGATATCTGTTGGACAATATGTGATTATTTCTTCTGGGCAAATTAATCAGCCAACAAATGAACTCATCTGCAGATTTGATGTTTGTCTCCGTGTTTCTTACCTTTAATCACGGGCGTAAATTAAGCCTGCGATATCACTGACGGATCTGGCTACCGTAACATCGGGTTTGGTTTCATGCCACTGTTTTCCAGATACATATTGCAAAGTAGTATAACACAAGGACATGTACATTGTACGATAATCACCCATTAATGGGATAGCAGTCTCTCCAATATCACACCTCTAGGCAAATGCTGCGTCACGCCTGTGCTAATCTTAGATACATAAACGTGTACAAAACAGTTAATTCCCGGCGGAATCACTGCAGAGTTAGTTTAGCTAATAGTAAGACGTTCCGCTAGACCATATATATAGATATCTATAATGGTTTGGATGATAATGAAAGCATTTTGAGGCAATTCCAAATACTTGCTGTACGCAAGATGCGACATTGTTATCGCATCAGCTTCACGGTTAAAGGAGGATGCTAGGTATCACAATGTATATAACTTTGTCTGACATTGAATCTTATCTCTTCATCCATGCATACTCTAGTTCAGATCCTTTGTCGTGTCTAAGTGAGCTATCAAACCATGACTACGGAGTCCGATGATATCATTGTAGTGCGCAACTCGCATGGAAGTAAGACCTAATATACCCAGCCGTGTGATCGAATTAAATTGAATGTTACTTGATTCTAAGAATTTAATTCATGTATATGAGGAAATATATCACGAACCGCATGGTGTGTTCATATTTGCTGCAGCAGCGACCTAATTTGTTTGGATAACTGAGTGTGATGAATTGGGTAACGACATTTTGGGTGTACCTGCTGTCTGGTGGAGATGCTTTAAAGCGAAAACAGGGGCATGCACAACAGGCCGCTTTTTACCGGTGGTCGCGAGATATGAGAGTCTGTTATAAGGAGATTGCTACTGAGACAGGGCTTTGTCTAAATGCTTAAGGTTTGTAGGCACCTCCTGTGTATTGAAGACAATATTACGAACTATATTCTCAATTTTACGGAGGCCCTCAAGCGGCATATAGCTGGACGATCGCAGGAATCCCTTGAATTTTTATGTTAAGGCACTTGCAGTAACCTCTTTTGTGAAGCTTGTTAAGTCGACTACAAATAAACCGACATACAAGTTGGCAAAAATTGTCTGTTAGTCGTCAGGTAAGTTTACTAAGGTTTCTCAGAATATGATAAATTAGACAACCTGCCTTACAATGTTACGTTGCATCCTCGGGTTGCTCTACAGATGTATGTGTGCTAACAAGACGTCATGCTAAAACTCGAACAATATGGCTGTCATAAAGGAAATAATGCGCATATGACAGAAATCAATCAAACGATGACATCCCAAATACACGGCAGTTTGATGTGACATTAAATTTCAGGTGAAAGAATAAACAAACAATAGCATCTGAGCTACGGTTTTATTCAGTTTAAGGTAAATAACCAACAATAGCGATCATTTCTTCTTGAATGGGAGATTGTTAGAGATGGTTTGGCGGTAAAGAAGAGGTAATCAGCAGTTACAGGGAAACCCGTATGTTCAAGCAGGTAACCATATTAAAGAGCCAGTCACCTTACTGCTATCATTTTTGCTGAAAAAATAGAAACATATTTTAATAGTGGCACACATGGGCCTAGCAAGACGAAAACGTCGTGTGAAAACAGTCAGGTTCATACTCTGTATGATAATGTCCGCTTATTTCCTTGCATTCTTTGACATTGCATTTATACAATTTAATAAAGTTGGTATATGTTAATAAGTATGGGTACTTACACGTTATGATGAACATTTATACACCATTAATCGCAGTGAACCGAGATGTCATATATGCGTACCAAATGTTATGAAATAAATTATATTTGCATCCATGTCCGATGTATACCTCAAATCTCAAGTGGGCTTTATGTTGGCCGCAAAATGGCGTAAATTTGGCATTTATTGCAAGAAAAGCCCGTGTATATCCACAGATATGTGGTTCTA
Organism: Urechis unicinctus; assembly: GCA_034190875.2. Lineage (NCBI taxonomy): Eukaryota > Metazoa > Annelida > Polychaeta > Xenopneusta > Urechidae > Urechis > Urechis unicinctus. Next base: position 64,611,294 of record CM067345.1, read on the forward strand.
CTACCTTGACGGTATGTCCTCAATTGATACAATTAAGACAAACGGTTACCGCTCATGGCTACTATTACTATCAGCGAAGGAGCACTGGCGACCACTAGTTCACAATTTATTTGGATTGTGGCATTCTATGGGGATTATATCAGATGTTTGGTGCTCGCTCGGGTGAGCTTCAATATGTGTTGTAGCAGAGAGGCGTCATTATCTGCCTATATTAGATTACATAATAGCTTCGGCACCTTCCATTAGCTAAGTACATACATCCTGTCACGTTGGAGATGATCAAGTTAGTAGTGAGGAGAAGCCCTCTGAACAGAGTCTATGATAAGGTGTAAATTATGAACCCTCCGGTCAAGAACCCATTTTGGTAATTGAGCAACAGCATAATTTAGGCACCATACATTTTATTATTCAGCAGTGATTGAACAATTATAAGACCTAATGTGATTTGCACACCTTTACATATTAGTACAATCATAATCAATGCTTACATATTTGATGTAAGGACGTCTTTCATGGTGACGACCGGTGACGTCTGCATTAACATCCTTGGCTCTGTCACGTCGCAGCTGAAATGCTTCTTCAAGTAGATGGCTACATCAGCTCCGGTCAATCGGTTGACAGCATAAATATATGCATATAAATATGTCAGTGCCAGCTTGATGGATCCCAGTCAGGGTAGCTAATGTCGTGCAGCACACACATACGTCTCCACTCGCGGTACATAATGCGCCATGCACAAATGAATCGTTAGGTAATTCCCCGATGCACACCCATATTCGTTTCTCTCTTCGATTGACCCTAACGGTTGGTAATACAGAAGAACGTCTCATTCGGGTTACTCCTGCTGATATCATCCATTGGTGAGGCTGTACGTTGTTATTTTGACAAACAACCTGCCATATAATTACAGCCACCCAGTCCCTAGGTCATTGATGGGGGCTCATTTTCAATCATAATATTTGCAGAAGATTGTCTGAGAGTAATCATGGCGTGATGTAGGAGATGTTTTGAAAAAGTATATTTGGCAGATTAATGATCTTGATTAGTCTCATTATATCACGAAACATCCTTGAGTAGCTCGAGAACTTCAACAAATACCTAGTGTAGACTAATAACAGAACTGGTCGTCAGTTAGCGCTTATTTTTGAAAATACTCTTAGCGCAAAAAAGTTGATGAATCTAATAAATATACTAACAATCCAAGCATATGATGCAGACGTTACTAGAATACGAGCTTATAGGGTAAAGGAGGTAATGTTCAAAGAAAACGAAGCCAACATTGGATAATATGGATGTATACGACAGCTGCATGATTATACATTAAAGCAGAACCAATGCTATCAGTTATATGTTTCTTTCAGGCTTGTCAGGGAAATACCACCTAAAGAAGTATATAAATCATCATACACGCATGTACATATCGACTTCCGGCAAATTGGTTCTGACAAAATATCCTTGACGGGTACAGTTACACTGCAGAGTGAATGTACGAGTACGATTGGTCCCATTCATTCGAAATAGGAGAGCAAATAAAAGACACAAAAAGGGAGCTGAAAAAATTGAGTAATTTACGCTGTGTCAGACGATAGTCGTCAAATCAAGTGCTTAAGTAGAATTCCAGATGCAGGTTGGAAGTAACGTGAGTGTTGAAACCATCAAAAATGTTTCTCACCAACACACGCAAATGGGAAGCGTAAGATGGCTGCGCCGAATCGGTAGAGTTGCCATTCACGAATGATGCTGATTACCTCAATGACCAATGCTACTTCATACAAAGCTGTGACGGTAATAACGTAACTGGTTGGAGCTGTACAACACAGCTATGATCACAAACAAATTGCAATGGCTATGACAATTCGTTATTGAGATTGTGACGGTAGAAGCAACAAAGTAACACTTGAGTACATTGAGACGCTCATTGCTAGAACTGAACGTTTCCATAGTGAATTATGGAGTGTTGAAAGAGATATCGATATTGAAAGCACGAAAATGGAATGTAACACTCGGACACCCAAACGTTTGGGTATAGGTTTTTCATTTTGTTGACCGACATCAGGGCGCAAGCGAAATAAATGGTTGTCAAGTTGTAACAGACACCTGCCTCAATTAGTTTGAGGTCTCACAGTTGTTTTCCGATCCCACAAAATAGTGACAATGATATTCCGTGCTGTTTACGCGAAAGCACACGCCTATGTTAATTCATGAACTGAGAATCGTACCTATTGCAGCCCAGCCACATTTTTATGTTATAGCTCGAATGCAATATTTTAATTTCTGAATGACAATTGCGCCCTCTGGTATATTTTGAGCTTTAACTTTCACAACTGAGCACTAACATTCAATAATGCTTGCTAAGAGTGGAAAACACTTGACACCCAGCTACAGAGATATGTTATTGAATAAAACATCCCTATATAGTAAACCACTGATATGAAACCGTAAGCTAAGTTTATTGCAATATAGGAAATCTAACATGGGCTTTTTTTAGGAAGGTCTATGTTTATTTCTTATCGGGGCCATGTCCGTCATTGCCTGGTCAGTGAGTTTATTGCAGGCAGAGGAATAGATACCGCTTTTGCAACTGGACCCATTCCTTATGTTATCAACACTTAACTATTCACTTTATATCAATTGCAATATGGTAATTGTAGATAATAGACAGATTTTTGTCCTTCAATGCGCAATAGTAACTACTAATCCCTGCTTAGCTCTCGTTAAATACATAGGTCTGTAGTTATATGTTTTAACTCAAAGGATTGACAACAAATTCGCGGCAAGTAAACTCTCATGATCTTGTAGAAGAATGTATATTTAGCTGTATCAGTCGCATAAGTAGACACGCTGATAAGTAAACAGACACCTATAGTCAGTCTGTAAGCAAGGCCGTCGTCATATTTAGCATCGACAGAATAATACTTGGAGGCTTCAGCACCAAGCGTAAAGCAACACTGACTACTACCCTTAGCTTGCGACCACGTCATCAGTTTTACTAGCAAATGAGTCTGGCTTACCACAAGACGGCACCAGGGCTGATGAATAAGACTTTTAAATATAGCTCCTTTGTAATTTGCGGTTATTTGGTAAAGCTTATGCTTCCACCAAACCACATTGGTAGTGATCTAGGTCACAATATGTGATAAGGATATGCTGCAGTGTTTCCGGGACCCATTTGCACGGACTACCGCAAATTCTAACCACGTAAGTACATATTTACTGCCTTCTTTATCAACTTCTTATTGGCGTTATGGGGTTTATTCTGACAAAGATTAGCAGGAATAAATTAATACATACGTAATGTAATAAATTTTCATAATTAATTCTATAATGTCATCTTTCTACCTAGTGAGCAGTGTCATTATAACCTGCCATCTATATGAGGATTGGTGCATCAAATCACACTGGATATTCAGCATCAATACGTTATTTATTGAGCGGAAAAGAAAGTGCATGTCTGTGATCCCATTAGACTGCGGCTTATAAGTGGGATATGCACTACCTATAAATCGTCAATCAGAAACTGCGAAGTACCAACCGGTGTTGCATTTCGCAACGTGAGAATATCATTTATGAATTAACCAGCGATACACGCAAACACAGAGAGTAATCGGAGTATTCAAGAGAATATCGGCTCTTTTATCCCCGATACATGGCCCTGTAGGTAAACGCCCTCTACAAGATCAAGTGTCATATATCAAGTCTGTACAATGGAGCCCCTATGATATCACTTCCAGACGGAGCTTCCAAATTGTATTTTATCGCGTCGTCTGATTGAATTCGAGGTTACTTAATTTTCAAAAATTTGATGCCATAAAAGAGACATTGCGAATGGTATGAGGTATAATATGTTCACTGCTCAAGTCAGTTTGATGAATGTCTGCTACATTTTGAAGTCCACTTAACGGGTTACCGCAATTTTAAAGGGTCTCATAGAATTAGGTGGTTGCGTCACACAGGATATTGTTTCATGAGGGTAGCCACAATAAACGAGATATCAGCTAGATACGGGAGGCTTGTTTTGTAATTCTACTGATATCTGAGAAAGGTAACTATGTTTTGAGCTGCAGAGATGTTATACAAGTAGCAGTGTAAATAATACATGCCATAGTGCATTGCGTCGACTCTACATCACTCATATCCTTTCCAGTTACTGTCGGACTCTCGGTCCCTTAGAAATAGCATGGAATAGTATAATGTTCTATTATCCTGTCAAATACGCTTCTTCTTTTAGAACCAATAATAAATGTATCCTCCTGTATTGTCTGAGTTGCGCTAGATTGTATTTCCATGAATCGCATTCAGGTTTCAATGGGATCATTACGAAAATAAATAATCAGAGGCAAGTGTCTCACTAATTAGGTCGACCGATATTCGTTATTTGGTAGGTCAGCATCCATATAAATAAACAAGGTATCGGGGTGATAACCACCTATGGATCAGAACTGTGAAGAATTGGAAGAAGTTCAATGATGATTATTCTCCACTACATACAGACTTGACATTAAACATAAATATTACGTGCTCCTTACATCATTAAAGCGTTGCTTACATCATAAAGACAAGGCTGATTTCCGGGTGGTTGAGCAAGTAACGTCAAACCCACAACCTTGATAGCATGAGGTTTCCAAGGGAACGTAGTTCATTTTGAGAAGTCGCTGGCTAATGATGTTGACACCGATAGGGAGTTGTCTCTCAAGAAATCATAATCACATATCAAATTTAACCTCTGCTCGACTTTCCTGCTGAACAGTTTAGACTTAATACATCAAGTGAAGCCAACTACACCCACACCATTTGAGCTGTAGAAGTATTAAAGAAAGATGGAGGTTTGAAAGCTTATGATTTGATAGCTGTAAGCTGAATCATAGATAACCTCCATATTGTTATCAGTAATTCTGCTTCATGTAAAAAGACAAGTTTATTTTGGGTGTAATCTGAAAAAGGGGAAAAAAATTAAGGTGAGATGGGGAGATAAGGTGCAATACGTAGATGGGATGAAGGCGTGGGCTTTGAGGGGCTTTGTAGTGCAATTCAAAGACGACAGGGAAGGCGCATGTGTGAGTTAGGTAACCATTTAGGGATCATCAGCATCGCATTTACCTGTATTTTATCAAGTATTTGAATGTATAGCCTTAGATCCGTTCACAAGCAAAACAGCTTGTTGATTATGGGATAACCAGAGAGCCTATAGCTGCTTGAGGTTAACTATTGCGAAAAAGTCGCTCATTAAAACGTCTAGTCTGAAATTACATTGCATTCAGTCCATGAATTCCTCCTTTGACTTCTTCTTTTATGATTGTTTAATGCGAGAGAAAACAAATGCTGCCATAGATTTGGAATATGACATTGCAAAACAAATACTGCTACGATCTCATCATTATAAGGTAAGTAGCTGTGACGGATAATTAAGCGCTACTTTTATGCCGTTACTCTGGGCCAACAGCAATCTGTCTTCGCCGTCCCACTTTGCGAGACAACGAATGAAGTTTAAACGTTATTTACATAGCGTAAATTACCCCATATTCACTTTGCACGTCATGATATGGCAAATAATTAGCCATCAGACTCTGCCATTTGACGGTGAAGCAGAAAGGCGTCTCAGCTGGATGACCTTGCTGAGGAAGTCGGTTGGAATTGACGTCATCGGTTGGAGTTTCGGGCGTTGATCGCCCTAGGCAACGTTATCGGTGCTGCAGTGTATATCAACCAATACAACTCGATATATGAGATAAAAATAGACAAATTACTCAGATATCTAATAATCTTGACGGAAATTTATATTCGATTCTATGAATCTGCCATGAAATATTAAGTCCCTGCCGTTTGTGGCTTATCTTTTTGCTTACCTGGTGAGAAAATAGCTCTTTGAAATGTCAACCTGGGTTGCTCATGTGCCCCAGTAATAATCAAAATGTTCATGTCACGCCTGTTAATGTGAATAAGGGGTATATGGGACTGCTGTGGATTAGAGATGCTCGTTGCCTTTATTTGGTAATTGGACTAAATGGTTTACTGCGGTATGCGATGTAGCACAATAGACAACCGGTTAACGGTGCCTCATATAGTGTGCTTCAATAATGTGTGTAGTAGAGAGAAAATATATACATTATCAGCGCAGAACCGTGATTAAATTAACGATCGTTCGACACGAATCTACGCCGTAGCATATGTTTTGCTGAGCAGAAAGTGGTGGCAGAATCATTGTTTTCCATCGTGTTGTCATGGTAGCTATTTCGACTACACATAATCATTGTTAGTATTCGTAGTCATTAATTAAAAAAAGACTTCAATTGAATATATATATTTATAAATATATATATATATATGTATATCTATTTTTTTAAATATATATATAAATATATATATATAATATATAAGAGAGATATATCCATATATATATATATATGTATATATATATATGTATCTCGAGAGACAGAAAGATATATATCTATATATATAGAAATCTATCTATCTATATATCTATCTCTCTATATCTCTATCTATATATATATCTCTCTCTCTATATATATCTCTCTCTATCTATATATATATCTCTCTATCTATATATATATATATATATATCTCTATATATATATCTATCTATATATATATATATATATATATATATATATGCCCAGCATGACTTATTTATAATATCATTGACACTGTTTTGTGGAAACTTGGTGACTGCTCCATAGATTAAACCATATCATATTTTGGCGTTATATAGTAATCCCAAGCCTTGCACACCGTTCTCACATAGCCATAATCTTGTCTGGTTGGCAAAGGAGCAACATTGCATTAATTGACAAGCGAGAGGTTCTCGAGAGCACATTAGCATCAATGCTGGTCTTTCTATCTGTGTAGATGAGAAAAGCTGAAATCATAATTAGGGTTGATCAAAAACAGCTAAAAACCGAACGCATATAATTTTCATCTTCCATCTAAGGTTGAGGAATTGCCAATGTATAAAGCTGACCCACAAAGTGGGACAAAGATTAAGAAGTTTTCTCCACGCTCAGTTCTGTTGAATCGCAAAGTCGACCATGACGCTTATGGCACTCTCCAACCTAACAATAAACAGAAGAACTCAACAGTCCTCGTTAATATGAAGTTTGACATCAACATATTCCATGAGGTTTTACAGTTGCCAGCAAAATGTATAAAGTGTAATCAAGATGGCGGCAAATATAACGCCAAACAAGGCTTGGCTAACAAATATCTGTATCTCCATAACACCAGTTTCACAGCCATGGGCATAGACACAAGATTGGATGAGAAAAATGGAATGTTCGGTGTCCTTAATTACTGGTTTCTAAGAATAGACAGGATACTAACAAAGCTGCATTTAATTTCTCGACGATGAAACTGTATATCAGATTCGTGTGAAATTCATTATCAATAGTGAGCCAATTAAGATTCAAGTAATAGGCCAAACAATCACAGCCAGCCATTATAACTCAGACTAATGGCTGTCGGAGGCCACATTAGCTTGTTGTTGTCCATCATAATAGACTGTTAGGTTTCGGAGATTGGCATTACGTCATTTGCTTTTGATATAAACTTTTGGTCAGAAGGTAAAACTCGTTTGTCCATCTATCAGAATCCTCATTGCAAAACGATGACTGCATGACTTTGAGCGTTGTCAAATATTTCCATATTGCGGTGCAACCAGTAAACATTAATTGGGTCCTTTGTTTGAAAGGCATTGATTGGATGGCAGCAATGATCCTGTTGCAATGGCTTTAAGGCACCAGACACGGAACAAAGTTTATGTCATTTACGTCAGCATCATTATTAATGATGGTCAACATCAGTCAAAATCGTCATTCGTCATTCCCTGCCCCAGTCATATCGTATTTTCATTTTAATCGTCCATATCCACCACCAGCCCCCCCCCCACTCCCACCCCCCACTCCTATACTGGACTGGTATTCACATAGTCATGTTATCTAAGGACCAGGAAATTAGGTACATGACAGTTACATGACTTTAGCTGTCCCCGCAAATGTCACCAAGAATGTCAAAAATGCTTCTTTGCGGACACGCACGGAAAGCACTTGCATCTGTCCCCATCCCTGCCACACTATGATGACATACTGAGCTAAGTTCCGATCAGTGATATCCAACGCCTAATGCTATTGTTCATAAAAAAACAGCAGTGCATTTGTTATCTACAATGTATCATCACATCGACGATAAAATTGTAATATGTAAACAGAGAGGTTGGGGGATGATCCTGATCCAAGCGAGAAAAACATGAATTATAATATTACATAGTAACATATTAACCACATGTGCTTAAATCCCTGTCAGAAACACTAATATTTTTTTATTTGAAAACCATTACTGTTCTCAAAGATCCACGAGTATTCAAAAGCATGCAGCTGCGACGCCAAGAATGCATTAAAGTGAATGCAAAAGATCGATGGATACAGCCGAACTGTCCCACTCCCAACAAAATCGCCTACAAATTAAGGTTAATTTCTCAAGCGAGTGTTGCCCCCGAGGTTAAATGCGTGGGATAAATGGACTTACCATCAAAGAAACGTGTATTTTTTTTCACTATCTATTAAATAGGAATCCTTGCTTTTTTTCTGAATCAACATTATCCTGCAAGAATATGTGACTTACCTTTTTCGTATTTATATAGTCAGGTTGGCAACGCTCCATATTAAGCTTTGGTATGTTCGTATTGACGGGACGCGTTCACTTTGGTTCGTCTCTGTGTCTCTGGGTCAAATATTGGAATATTTCTAATATAGCCCGGGATAATGTATTCCCCGTATTCTTCAAGAGATATGTCCAGGTTTAGTTCAGCTGATAATGCAAATGTTAAGTATTCCATTAGTTGTTGGGGTGTTTTTGGCGAGATGGGGTTAGCTTGTATATAGCAAATAAATGCGTGGGGTTTAGTTAGAATACATCATATCACGTAATATTATGCGACAGGATTCATAAGCGGATCCAACTGGGATCGGACATTTAGAGATGGATGTTATAGAAGCCCAGTTCTAAAAATGAACAAGATAAGGACATAGAATTCAGCATAGAATATTCTAGACGTATTGTAGACTCATTTGATTCACCGCCATTCCTAACTAGGAGACTATATGATATAGATCTGGACTAATTGGTGACGGGTTATTGCCATCCAGTCAAGACAACATTTCCAAGAATCACACTCATCTTCGTCCAATACCTTCTCAATAAACCTCGATGCTGAGAGCGACTTCAATGTTTGATGTATTGTTTCTTAGCCACTAAAACATTGATATGCGACATTCTCTCATCCATTACAGTCTTATTCAGTGAATGAAACCAATGCGATTACAAACCATAGAATGAAGAGGATGACAAGATACAATGTATCCGCAGCAACTTCAATAACATATGTGGTTGATCAAATTCCATTACATCATCGCGCAAGAATAAAACCTTTCCTTTTTTGGCAAATGCCTGCTTATTTCTCAATGTTGCATTTGCTTCCAAAGGGCCTTAAAGTACTTAGGCCAGGAAAGGAAAATCTTGGGTTGACGTTCGCGTATTAATTCATGAGAGTTGGTTTTATCCCTTCATTTAACAGCAGCCTTTAGCTATCGCAACAATAACAACATTGAAGAAAATACACAGATTTGAAATAATTATAGCCGATGCAACCAAAATGGTCATTATTTAGATATTACCAATATGCTTTGAAGCAAATCAACTACGATTGGTATAATTAACATATACATTGTTGTGTAGTGCCTTGTCAGCAATAAATCTCAAAATTAACCATAGGTCCTTAATATGGTGTTAGCGTTGGCGCAATGATGCATACTCGATGACAAACAGCCCGATGTGCCTTCTGTAACAAAGCATAGGATTATTATCCATCCTTAATATGCACCTTTGCGACGCATAATGAAAACATGCCTGGATGCATCTCAGCCTCGTGGCCGCAAAAAGCAGAATTAGGCTCGTTGACCTAGAATAAAGGCATTTATTTGGGAAACAAAGAAGCAATGTACCTGTGAAATGAAACCTTTCAGCAAGTATCTGCAAAATTGTAACTGGCAATCTAAGTCAAAGTCACTTTTCTCTAACGTCCTGTAAACTGTCAAGTGAGTTTTCGAAACCATGTTACACAGAGGTTTGATAAGCTTATAACTCACGTATTCCTTACCTTTCGCAAGCTAACAACTGGTTGATAATTGGAGAACCAGAGGGCTCTTAACTGGTGTGCTCATGGTTATTTGCTGGTTGTTTGAGGGCTAGGGGTCGAACTGTGAATGCAAAGGCGCGATTAGTGGTCCATCATTTTGACGCTCTGTCGTGATGGTTGATATATACAACATCATACATTTAGCTGGTTCCGTGTGACTCTTTCTGTGATTAAACCAACAGCAATTTAGGCGTTATAGAGCCAATGGATGTTGTAATAAATTTAAATTCCCTGTTAAGCAGTTTTCGACTACGCCCAAGTCATACTATCATCGTGTTGCAGTGATAAAAGTGATTTATGGTCAGGTCGGTCTAGAAGGTACGGAGAGCCTTGCATTGCATACAGTAAGCAACTTGGGTATGATACAACTTTTTAAAGCTGCCTTTGATAACTTCTTCGACGGATTGCTTTATGCGCTTTGACGGATTATTTTGCACTATTTATATGCCTGTATTCTGGTTAAATCGGGCAAGATAATACAGAAAAGCTCATAATGCATTAAACCATCAATTTGCGATTGCTTGCACTTGGATTGTATTGTGTGACAGAAAACTACTGTTGGCAAAGATTTGGAACATGATGTTTAAAAATATTACTGTAACGACTTCATCACATGGATGTACCGCGTATTTGAGGATCATTTTGAACTATTAAGATGTCTGTATTCTGGGCGAGACAGCAATCTACATCCGCTTTTACACCTTTTTCGCCGAAGAATGCAGCTGTAACGTTCATTGAACAGTGCAACATGCCCAAAGCTCCCCATATCCACGTAACAGGTAATAACGTAATCGATAATTAGCTATCAGCCTCGGCCCTTGGACGGTAGAGCTGTAGAGGGTCTCAGCTAAATCAACCTTGTTGCCTGCATCGGTTGGTATTGACGCCATCGGTTAGAATTTCTAATGTCAATCTCTCAAGTCTCCTCTGTACTAAATGAGCAATTTGTCGAGGGCGACTAGGACACGTAGGCGTCCTTGAACGCATAAACAAGCAAAATAGTTCATTCAGCTTTGCTTACTATCCACTAATTGCAATACCATCAATGAAGGTAAAGCCTACATTGGCATCACCTCAAATTGTGGATGATTAAACAGTATCAAACATCCTCAGGCATACCAGCAATGAATGGAGTAGCTCCCTCTCGGATTATGTCATATGAGCTGCTTCTTTACGTTTAATAGGTGATGCATAATGGTTTGTCTTTGAAACAGCATCACCAAGTTTAAACAATTTTGTTTTGTTAAATGTTGCAATATTTGGTCGTTTGAAGCATGCCAGTAGGGAGAGGATAATAAGAAGGAGGCCAGATAAGAGGATATAACGATTATACCCCCGAGCAGGACAAAGAAGTAATGCACTATTTCCACGTATGGAAGGAGACATTGACATACTGTATCAGTTTAAAGCTCGAGTCAGGATAAAAACGCTGTTACGCCGTCACAGTTGTTTTACCGAGCTTACTGATTGGCCAGAAGTGACAGTCCTCTTGTATGCGCTTGACACTGGTTCCATAAATCCATACGAATCACTGCTTATCCAACAAGATACGCTTCGCATATGGTCGGATACAAAAGATGAATGTGTTCAATAAACCTTGTTAAGCTGAACTTATCCTTAGCTTCGGCCAGACCGATTGCTTTCGTTGATGCTTGCTACCAGTTCATCATGGTGGCGGCTCTAAAGAGAACTGGTTTTGACACAACTCTTATCAGCATCGGTTAACGTTGACAGTGGACTTGTTTTAGTGAGCGCATTACCACTAGGTTCAATGTTACAGCGCGTATAAACAACGTTATTGTTACAGCATAAGTCATAACCAACATGTACGTAACTTCTCATAATTCTTATGCAAGCAAGCAGGGGAAACGTCGGATGATGATGATATAAGTATATACGTAAGGGCTGAAACCGTCTGCAAGAGGAGGCTGCTGTCGCAATGTTGCGTGAAAAAGGCGCATTAATTTGACTTGTTAGCACTAGGGGACGTGACAGCAAAAATTCGACCCTGATGCTTCAACAATTCACAACAGAACTAGAAGTCCCTTATTTATACGAGATTCGTCATCAACATCACAGTAGCCAGCATGATACGTCAAGTGTAATAAATGTTGGTCGCAAAAATACCTGACGATGCTTAGCAAACAACATCCCCCATCATCCATAATGCCAATTTCACAACCCTGTGCATCGAAGCAAGATTGGACGACAAAAATAGAATGTTGAGTGACCTACTTTACTGGCTTGTAAAAAAGTGGGTGATACAGAACAATGTAATATTCATTTTGATGATGAAACCTGAGAGCAGATACATGTTAAATCATTTTCTGATTGGGTGCCAGTTTAGAATCAAATAACCGGCCATACGAGTGTTGCCAGCCATGCTTGCTCAGGCTTATGGCTGTCGGAGGCAGCATAAGCTTTTTGTTGTCCATCAAGATTAGTTGTTATGTTTACGCGATGGGCATAACGTCATTTGCCGTTGTTTTAAGCTTGTTGTCAGCTCGTTTTTCTATCTATCAGAATCCACATTGCAAGAAGGTGTTTGCGTGGTTTCGAAATTGCGGTGCAAAATTTGCTACTGCACAAATTAGGCATCGTAACATCGCATTTTCACAGTCGTCCACTTGAAGGCATTGATTGGATAGCTATCGCTGTTGTAAAAGTTCTAAGCCACCAGGACCGGTACAAAGTTGCTCTTCGCTTGGCAGATACTTTAGCCACGTTAGCATCAAGGTGATGATGTTAAATATTTGTCGCAAAGGACATTCATCATCCTGTTCATTGTCATATCATATTTTCACAGCCGTCCACTACCCCCAACCCCATATGGGACAGGTGATCAAATAGTCATGTTGTCAAAAGCGCAGATTATTTAGCTTCAGGAAAGCAGCATGACTTTAGCTATCCATCACAAATGTCACCGTCGACTTTCATCTATATCCTATACCCAAAACATGAGTTAACCTTGTGGGATTCCTCTTCCTCACCTTGCAGTATCCTTATCAGGTCCAGCGATATATATATCTGGTAGGCCCAGGGTCATTTTCGTTATTGACTTTACACATTGCGTCTGTCAATCATAAACAAATATGTCAAAAAAACGTACGACTGTTTTCAAACTAGTTGCATTCTGGAAATGTTAATGGGTTTCATGAGTTTACATTAATTCAGTAAACACACAAAGGAGGCCTTGCGGAATGCCTCGGTCACAGATGCAGGGAGTATTAAAAGTGCTCACCTGAGAGTGATGAAAATACCAAGTGTTTTGATGTGACAGTTCGCAATTATTTGATAGCTGCCCATGGCTTGGAAGGATGCTAGGAGAACAAGATACAGTAGAAAGTTATGTGCAATACAGCTCGGTTGGAGTCAAATATCACAATTTTAAATGGCGTTTGACCATAGATCATCAGCAATTGTTGTTTAAGCAATTCAAGACAAATTGTGCTGTATCTGATTTTTGTATTACAAACACTGAATCAAAAATATGGAAAATAACCTTTGTTTATCATTATATTCTGATGAACCATTAACAGAATAAGAAATTACGCATGCGCATTTCCATAAATTACTGGTAACAGCGCCATCAGCGCCCGTTATCACCCTCAGATGTCTACAAGCGTTACCAAAAGTATTAAGGAGATAGCCATTAATTGTTTTCCAACATAAGTGCTGTGTTTTTTTTATTAAATGCACATTGAATCGTGACTGGTATTTCTTACGGTTAAAATAATGAAATGTGATGTCAAGTGGGAAAGTCAAGAGAGGTGATGGTTTGATAGTTCGAGTGTACTGTGCAGGGTCTAACATTCCACTTATTAGTCGGTAATTTCTCAAATCCTCCCAGATAATGCGTCAGGTATTACAACCCAATGTCCTAGAGTTGACTTTTCTGATTTTCTACATGGAGATCCCCAATGTCCCCCAGGTAATGTCTTGTTCGTACAGGAATATTCCTCATATCACCCTAGGAAACTGTTTAAGCTATTATTGGTATCTTCCTCATATCACCCAATGCATTTGGGCCATTACTGAGATATTTCTCAAATCGCAAGAGGTAATTTGTCTCTGTATTGCCTTTTCAGCGGTACATCTTTGAATTAACCTTTGGTCCATGTGCATTGTTCTGGATATTGTCACCGAGTTGGCGCATTGATGCGTAATCATTGACAGAGTTCGGCATCATAGCCGTTATTACAAAGCCTATTCTATTTATGCAATATATACCTTTGGTGCGACACATTGTAATAAAACGATTGTATATCATAGCCTCATTGGAGCAATTAAAGACTGAGATGGCTCATTTGCCTAGAATGAAAGCTTTTCTGATGTGCAATAAGTAGTCAAAAAACCAATATATCTTTGAGATGAAAACTTTCTGAGAGAGACATGGAGGTAAAGATCGAAATAAATAAAAACATTGGTAAGATTATATAAACGTGCATGCAGAGTGAAAATGAAGACAGGGGCACTTGCGAGACAACCATGGAAACCGAAACTGATAAAGACAGTCCTACTCAAAGATATACCTGCATGGAGATACACATAAAATATCGTACACCAACACAAGTGTATGTTGTTTATGCCATGGTCAAAACTCTTATTCGTCCCTGCTAGTTGGTACGACCGGGTGACGCCTGTGGTGTCATTTGGCCAATGGGAAATATACTGCGATCGGGTGACTCAAGCGTAGTGATGTCATAAATAATCTCGTCTAAGCAATACTAGCACTTGGTGGCGATTCAGGCACCTATTTTATTCAAACATGTTCGCTATATTCAAATTCGCATCGTATCACATAGTGTGAATGACTGGACTCCCCGACGTAGGTTATAGAAAACGGGGTTTTATGCAGTTTAGTGATAAAATGGTATTGCTTAGTATGTCCGTACTTGCAAACTGGCCTATTTCCTATTTTAAAGCTACCGTCTGTTTCCATGAGCCAGCAGATAAGAAATGTCTTGCCTCTACACGAGTATATTGACGAAGCATTTATCATTCATTTGACCAGCCATTCAAACGGACGCATTATAGAAATGCTCATTGCAAGACTTCCTTGTCTGGGTTGAATGTATTTCTCTGCAGAGACATTTATGGGTTCCAAGCATGTCATGCAAGTCAATGCTCAGCAGTTCACATATCGAGTGCTATTTTGTCTGAGTTCCTGATAGTCGGGCAAACATGACATTTACTGAACACAATAAGTTAGATTGACGTTCGTTACCACAAAACTCAGATACTGCTTAATTGTCAGGATTAGACTCAAATTAGTTGATTGATAGAAGCGCCTGTCTAAGTGCAATATGCTAATCTATCATTTGATAAGCGCACTCGAGTCCATTTGTCGCAGATAATTTCTTCAAATCCTTCTATAAGGTAATATCCAGGACCTATATTAACTGCTAATTTAATGTCTACAAAACGGTCCGCGTTCAAGGCTGACATACAGAAACCAACGTATTTTTTTGCCCTTTCAGCCGAACTCGCATTTAATCACGTAACGGGGATGCCACAATATGTTACTCCAAAATCTGTGGTCGTCTTTAACGTCGCAACCTGGGATGTATCGGGGTATAGCTGTGCAAATTCTCGGATGCTGATCGCATTGGTGGCAAAGTGTTGAACTTCGTCTTATAACTTCCAACCCATGAAGTGTCATTAATGGCACAGTCAAAATTAATCTACCGATTGACCAGTGCACAAAGTATGCTGAAGCTTCAACATCCAAGGATGAGATGGCTGTGCTGTATGAGGACGATAGTGATGGCTGAATGCATAATCGACATAATTCATATTCTTTAAAATACGTCTAAACGACAAAAAAGTTATGTCTAATGAATTAAACAAAGCATTTACATTTTTAACAAGGATACTTATTGCAAAGAGTATCATATCAGTCAGGATGAGAAAAATGCCATTCAAGACAGCGATTAGCGTATCCATAATATTGACTGTTCCGTATCAACTGCAGTTTTCGGCAGAGCTCACTTATGGTATACACACAGACACTAGCATCAACCTAACACATAGATTAAGCAGAATAGACGCGAACAGACCATTTGGAACACGAGGCCCCGTGTTTTCTCGAACAAATGATTCTCGCTGCCTGCAAATTCCAGTTTTCTATGTCAACCAAGCGTTTCTTGATCTCATAACCTATATGCGGCACATTGGCCTCAAGTCATCAAGGGACGGTCTTTATATTTCTATTGATAGCGGGCATATCGCAAATGCTCTAGGCACTTTACGCAGTGGCGGCTTCATGATTGGAATGATGTAAGTCACTCATTTGTCAGAAAAGAGGTCGTTTGCTGCCAGCTATTACGTGGGTTAGAAAAGGGGTGTCTGCAGTGCGTACTTGTTACAACGATTAAATGCCCTACTTGATTTTGTTTTCCTTGTGATATCAGGGGGTACCTTTTACACGAAACATTACGTCTCAGTTGGAGTCATTAACAACAAAAAGGCTACAATAAATGTCCGTTTTGCCTAAAATATGTGAGACCATTTGGCGTCCAATTTCATCATGATTTCTTAGTTCTAGTTCATTTACTATTTCATTTTTAAAACGAGAGATTTCGGTTTTGGTCTGAGACGATGGGGGCAACATATGCTAACATTGCGCATTGTCTGATGAAATAACGGCGACGAAGAAATTATAAAAAAGTGATTGTGATGTATCCCTGGTTTTGTTAATTGGTATAACACGTCTGGGACATCAGGGCGACATTTAGGTGCGCATTTACCCTTTGACTAGACTATCTGAGTGGTTGGACGCGGGATTGCTTCTCTTTGCTGAATGCTTTGTATAAGTGCCCTGAATTCGGGTAAACATGACATTAGTGGGAAAGCATAAAAGCAAGTTCCTCATTAAATTTAGTGGAGCATCCAAAGCTCAAAAGAGCAGTAAGATCGATGAAGATTGCTTATCATTATACGTCACGTAGCACCGTGTGACTGATGTTTATTGCAGCAGAGCACTGAGACAGGGACGAGTTGTGAAGATTACATGAATTAATTGATCAGAGCGTCCGTCTTTATAGAACGTACTGATCAATCATATGATTCGTCCACTTGCCGTAAATAAGCGGCTGAGATCATGGCATGCTGTATGATGTGATATGCTGAAGTCGCGATTACTACCATTATAACTGTCAGCGACCTCAGATGACCTGCAGGCTCTTATGCTTTTTATATACTCTCAGCCGATGTCGCTTGACTAGAAGTAGTGGACGTTATTCCCTGTCGGCCTATGGCCAAATGCACGGGATTACGCGACGACTGAACATTACCAAGGAATGGTAAATTCAACAGGATTCATGACAGCAGCATGCAATGGCACAGCATCAAGCAAATCATTGACAACACTGAACTGACAGATATCTAGAGGCACCAGTCAGCAGGTTAGCATTCCACTATGCATAATGTGGCAAGAGCAGTGTGCCATTGTATGTATACTCATTTCTAAACCTATGTGAATGAAAGTTGATATTTTTTACATGTAAACCACGCGATTAGCTCATATTCGAACAGCAGCCATCGTTATCAATCAATATGGATGATTGCGGCATATCTGCATCGGGATTACAGCACATGATTCATTGAGCAAGGACTGATGAAGGACGCATTATAAAACTGCTTATTGTAAAACATCCTCGTTTGCGTTAAATTGTATTGCTCTCGGGAGACATCTTCGATTTCGAAGCATGTAATGCAATCCAATGCTGAACAATTAAACTGCACATCCGATTGCTAGTGTGGCCTTAATTACTGTTAGTCGGTTTAACCTGACAATTACCAAACACATTAAGTAGGAACCACGGAAGAACCTCATCGCTCAACGTCACTTTACCTTCATTCAGCGCCCCAACCACGCTGCTGAGGAATCCGTTGAGGACGAAACTTTAACAACTCAGATCGCCGACCCCACCCCAGTTACTTACAAGATACTCGAGAAAGGCAGCCGACGAGGGAAGTCGAAACTGGTAATAGTCTTGTATTCTTGTCATGTATGTTTTATTATTGTTGAATAAAGACCCTGAGTTGTGTATGCATGTGTTCGTTTTTAGTTAATATTCCTCTATTTATTTCGTATTCTTATTATATTTCACTGGTTTGTTTTGATGTATGTTTTATGAATGTTGAATGAAGAGCCCGTGTCTTATTTTTGTGTGCGCTTGAAGTTCGTATTCCTCAATTTACTTTGTATTCTTGTTTATTTACTGATTTTTATAAGTGTTCAATTATAACATATGCTACTGCCATAAATAAGATATACCACACATTCTTCTGATGCTCGGTTTCTGTATCTGTATGCGTTTTATTCAAGGGGCATATCGCCCCGAGACGACGGCCCGGCCGAATGCCCTGGCCGCTGAGTCCAAAAGCCCGTACAGCACTCTATCCGGGGACGATGAACGGTAGACATTATGCTTTAAATTTAAGTCATATCAAGATAACAAATTTATTAATACTTTATTAAATGAAATATGTAGCATTCAATATATTCCTGTCTGTAAAAACTGGGCGTAGCATTTCGGGGGCGTATCGTTCCGGGGGCGAACTGGCCCGGGGGCGAACTGTCCCAGCGAAGGCGAACTGACCCGGGGGCGAACTGTCCCAGTGGGGGCGAACTAACCCGGGGGCGAACTGTCCCGGGGGCGAACTGACCCGATACCGTAATAACGGGCACAGCTGTGCAGATGGGTAATGCAAAGTTTCGGAGGCTGACCACATTGATGGGAATGTTTTGCAATCGAACCCAAAGCGATGCGGTAGCACCCTTGGATTAAACGTACCTAATGCCTCGCATGCACCCAGACAGTTATCATGAAGCTTCATAAATAGCGCGGTTTAAGTGATTGTAAATCTGTTAATTTACAAGTACACAAAATAAACTGAAGCTTTATCAGCCATTAATAAGGCGTTGATAAATGACATCATGCACAAGATCGGCACAGTCCTATTTATCTTATTACAGTTGGTAAATCTCGTGCACTGGTGTGACATAGTCCCATTTATGTGTTCTGCGGTCTTTCCTTTGGCAGAATTACGGACAATGTTGCATGGAAGAATACAAGACAACCAAGCCGAGCAATCAGGTAAAGATCGGTTTTTCAGGTTCCCTGCATCTTTTTGCATATCGTTGTTATGATCTAGATTTGCGAGTGATGCAAATATGACACAAATCTATTTCAATTTCTTACTTGATCACACTAGACCACACCGGCTCCTTTTATTCCGTTCGTTTTCCCTCCCAAGAGTTTGTTGTTGGCCTTGATCTGTGCAATCATCATTCTATTCTGGCACGAAAAACAAAACCCCGAGCTCCTGTTGATTCGCTTATCATTACACTGTCAGCAGCTCGTGTGACCTTTATTTAATTTGCCATTATACTGGCAGCCGTTGTTGGTCAATTGACATTCCGCAGCGCAATGAGTCTATGCTCAGATTAGCCTATGACTGTCAGCATCTCATGGGGCTTTGTGGCAGCCTTCAAAGGGACTGATCTCGGGATAACCATAACAAACCAGCATAATTCACGGAAATAACATGTATGCTGGGCCAAGAGAAAGACTAGGGCGTAGCCATTATACGCCAAGGACATTATTCACTTACAGTTCTATAAAAAAACAATACATACACATGAATGCAACTGAGCAATGGCAAGTCATTAAGTCGGCGCGCATGTGATGTAAATACACGTCATATACCAACTAACGTCCACTCCGTCGCGTTAGACACACCCTTGACTTCTTGTATATTAACTGATACCAAGGGTTGAAAGAGTTATTGATGATGTAAGTCAGAATGAAATGGATCACGAAAGCCAAATCTCCGTCGTGTGTGGCGTTAGACTTGATATCGCAAATTCAAGGATGCAAAAAACGTTTCCCATACGTCACCTGCTAATGGAATGCATAATGGTGTTACTTGATGGTATTATATGGATGCCTTGTCGATAATTCACCTTGCACCCGCGCATGAATTCGGCAACCCAATGGCTCTAATCGTGATCACACCGGCCCGAAGCCGTAGAGTTAAGGTCATTTCTATAACTTGCGGGGATATCGCAAACTCTCTAAGCACTTGACACTGGAACGGTAAACGATTTACTTGATGCAAATCATTCGGCAAAAAGAGATCGCTTGTTGTCGGCTATAGTAGGGGTTAAACGAGGGGTGCGTGCAATGTCTCTTTTTCAAACATCAAAGAATTTATATCTATCTTTTAAGGCATTCAAACCTAAACAACCCCGCACAATATCTTTGCCTATTTTTAGTAATTGTTACATGTGTACCATGTAATGGCACCAGAACATCGGCATCGTGACATCAGGGGGTATCATTTACAGCGTTAAATATCGTCTCAGTTGGCGCCATTAGTAACATAATTGATGATATGATACTAAACATATCCGACTTGTTATGTTTAATGTACGAGGCAGCACATTACACAAGAAAACACCACGAATTTTACCTAGTCTTCTTACTGAACCCGCAATAAGAGATTTCGGCATCGGCGAGCAAAGCATCTGGTAACCATTTACCTAAACTTAGATTGGAGGAACAATCATATCAAGGCATGTATGCCTCGCAATATTGGCAGTATATTACAGTTCCATAGTGTGCAAAAAAAATGCTACATAAGTGAACATATTCTTGCCGTCGATCAAGCTAGCCGTATTTATTATAGTTCAATTATGATTCAAATGGTACAGTTCGTAAGGTACTATTATTCAAAGCTGCAGCTGGTAAAGAAGCACCCCAGATGCTTCAAGTTGTACAATATGCCACTCTGTAAAATATCACATATATTGACTGCCCCCATGATTATAGGCCATGATCAATGCACAAGGTTATTTCACGTCAAATCTTACAAGAATGCGCGGACCCGGAGTTCGATTGCCGGATGTTTGAGTGTCTGAAAACGGTTACGCATGCTATACGTATGAGCCAAAATCTCCCCAGACAAACTTTATCCCATACATTATTTTTCAACGCCCTACGTCAGCTGGCAGCCATCTTTACCAAAAGCCAACTCAACCCGAATTCGTCTTCACTTATTGGCAGCTGTTTCTGACGTCAAATTTACCCACAGCGATTGTGACGTGAATTAGACGTTGCCGGGTGCAACTTCTGCGTGTCGCTGAAGAATGGAGCAGTAAGCTGGACGCTGTTTGATGTTCTTGATATTAGCGAGACACGGTAATAACTGCTGATTATATAAAAACCAAGATGCATTACCGCCTCGTTCGTATTAATGTGATAGGCCCTCTTCGGGTTACCAAATTAACCAAACCATTCGTCACGGGGATGGAGCCAATAATGGACTCAAATATCATCAAAGAACAATGGTTGATATTGCATGACCCTTGGCCCATTTTCGCAGCTACAGAGCTTATAGACGTTGCCTTTATGTATTGAAGTTATTGTTTTACACCTTTCAGCTAACGACATGGGTCATTTGATTGTTTAAACGAAACCATTCAGCACCAACGATGCGATATGATGTTGACGCGTCATTCGTTCTTCGCATGAATTATGATTACACCTGCTAATAATAGGCCAGTGACAAAACGATCCGAAGCCATTATGTTTATCCTGAAGATTGGCCCATGTTTAGTTAAGTCTTGTCCTAGTTCAGGTTAATATTCTTCTTGTCATATGCCTAAATGACCAAACCTTTACTGGCCTATATCATAGTAAAAGTTTGTCATATGTTGGCATCAAGTGTGCTATGCGCCATATATCTTTCTTTTCTTAAATGAATGAGTGGGAGCGAAATGATATGCAATGAGATATTGTATCGCAATAACACACTCCCGTTTCATTAGATAGACATTGTACGACATTAGATGAAACATTATCCATGGACATAGTGCTCTGTGATGTTTCAAATAATGCAATGATTACGATGGATATTTGCGAATTAGTTAGTTAACATGTGCAGTATGCAAAAAGCAGGAGGAAATGTTAATTTCATAAAGAAGACCGAAAGCAGGACTTGCATAATGGTTAGTATTACTTACAGCAATAAGAAAGTCGACGCTCATTCAGCAACTTGGTTTCCTTTTATGTCATTAACATTAGACTATCATCTAACATGAATTACGACATGCTCAATAAAATGTGCAAATGAAAAGGCATTTGATTATAACAGCAGTGAAAGGTGGCTAAAGTAGCTTATGTTGTATTCATGCATATGCAAGAAGTCGTAGCTCCACGTTGAGCAGCAATGTTTATACGCAATATGTACGTCACAAGCGTTGCTGCAAAACAGAAAGCTTTCCTATTTATACCTGTTTGAGATTTGGACTGACACCCTGGGTTTTAAGAGCGGTTTGTCCCAGAGAGGGCAATTTTATTTCTGCTCATCGTCGCGACCCCTATTGGTTGTTTTCTATAACATTGCAGTAGATATATGACGTTATTAGTTATACGTAGTGCACAGTTAAATGAAGTCCTGAATTGTGCATTCCATCATAGAAAAAACGAAATTAAAACGCCGTGAACTATGATTAGATGGACAAAAATGGACGTTAAATTGGCGGCCAAATTCAAATTCTCGTTATGCCCCATTTAAGCCACGAATGCTGTACTGAAGTTGATGTTGTTACATTAACAGTGTTGGCAATTGGACTAGCCCAAGCAAAATGACCGTGACTTTTTTGCCGATGGATAGGACATTAGATGACGTTGTGGTAGCCTAATCATGGTTCCAAACATACCCACGCAACCACCGCTAGGGACGTCACATCATCCTCTTGGGGCATCAAAGGTCTCATTAATTGTCTCTCAGTGTTCCATCGCTGATACTTATAGCAACACGGTACCATCAGCAAAAACCTTTATCCGTAATTGTATCCATGTTTCATCTTAGTTACAAAGTACCGCCGAGCGTGATTCGGCACGTGAATATTTTCATAATATGGGCTTCCTTTGCACCGAAAGCGGCTCTTACATTGGACGATCCAAATACGAGCTTCGATCAGAGCTCGCAATTTGTAAGCCCCGGACGAAAGGCTGCTGTCCAATTAATTTCCGGGTATAGTAAACTTGCTTATCGGCTGCAATAGCGTTTGAAGTCGAACAAAGTACACTTTTAGGTGGCAAATGCCGGGGCAGATTGATTTTTTAATATGCATGACGACGGGGCGCGTCAGACTCGCAAATGGGACTAAACATGGTTGATGCTTGATTATTGATGAGCTGGTGGCGAAATCATTGCCCCCTTGGGATTATTCATACATAGAAGATAATCTATGCTAGACAATATATTAGTATTTCTTCTTACTTGAATGCGCTACATTATAAGGTATTTGTGAAACCATTAAGTTAATATTGCTAACCCCAATGAGTCCTTAGAATGATTTTCGTCTTTACTTTAATGAATACTAATATTTGCGCGCGTATTGCCAGCCAGGCTAAATTGGGCGGGCATGGTGGACATTTAATGTATGGCGCATTATCGAGTATGGTCGATATGACGATTACGATGCTCGTCGTCTATTGACACACTTAGTGTAAATGGCAGCTTTACACCTAACCCTTTTCTCTTACCTATTATCAAACCTTCTGGCGTAAATAACGCCAGCGATATAGCTGACGGATCTGGCTACCGTAACATCGAGTTGGGTTTCTAACAAATCTATTTTCCAGAGCCTCCAGAAAGCGATAACGGGGCCGTGCAGCGTTCAGCACAGTCGATTATGATTTCGAAAATCGCAACTGGAAATCACGCAATTCCACACGCATCACTAGTGTACTGGAAAGGAGTAAAACATAAAAAGTAAATTCCTGGCGGAATCCGTGCAGAGTTAGCAGTATAGAGAGTGGAGGCCCACCACCACTCATTTATGTAACACCCTTAATTGCAGCTTATACAGGATTTCGATTTAGGTGAGCTTCACTCTACAGAGTGTATTCAATAGACTGGTATTTACAGTGCGTAAATGTTCTTTAGTTTTATATACGAGCTTAATCTGTGCGAAAATCGTGAAAATCTATGTACGAATTTAGAATTGTCGCAATTGTCTATAAGGGCGTAGAATGAATGAGTGGTGGTGGTGGGCCAGAAACCCCACTCTCTATACTAATTTCGCCTAATGAAAACATAGTTCTGATAATAAAGATTTTTAATACCGGCTAGAATCCCTATTTTTTTACTAGGATGTCGATTCAAGATTAAGATATGGACTGATTGATAAATCCTCTACCAATTACAATAATTACAGCTGTTTACAAAAACATCGACTGATGATTAAAATATCATCACGGCTGGAGTCGCAGCGATTACCACAGGCTGTGAATAGTCTGCGAGCCACCTTAAGAATAGCAGCCGATACGAAATTATTTTTGTGTGGGACAGACGACCAATTATTGATGATTGTTGGGGATAGTTGAACCAACAAGAGACGTTGCTGGGATGAGCTCTCCATTAAAAGCTTTTAGAATGTGCAGTAATCAAACACAACACGTTTACTGCATGTCCGGCGGTTCCAGGTGATCAAGGTTAAGATATTTCAACCCGCCTATCAAATATCAAGGTTGCATACTGATAAAATGTACGAATTATCAAGCAAATATAACTCCTTATTACGTAGTCCTTAACAAGGTAAACAATCACCTTTTTTAAGACCATATATGTAGAATGAGTCTCTTAGCTCTAGTGGCTCACTGCCACGACTCGGATATTGTAGTTGTAGGGAGGTGAATTTTCTCAGCACACAGCTATGGCCTACGGGTGTTGGCTCTAGTGGGACTATCAGTGTGCAAACACAAGGATAAAATGCCTCAGAACTCCGAGTACTCTCAATGTTCGTTTTATCAAGTCCTAAAAGAGCCATCAATGACTTGATAGGCACCTATCATCATATCATGTTAAAGCTACTTGATTTGTTATGTATAATATATAATTTTAACCCCGTCATGCACACGCTAATTCATGACGTTCCATTCCCTTTGACTATGGTCGGATGAATTTTGGGTTTTAGATTGGCCGTCGCATCGAATGTTTCGTTTTGTTGGACGGAGCGCGACAAACGTCGGATTGTTGAAGAGGAATATGTAATGGTCCTTGCTGTTAATTAGGACACAATTGCGGAGACAGTTTTGAATACGGATGGGGCGTGACCACTCCTGCTTCAACACACTATTGAAACACACGAGAACCAGGACTCGTGTCATATCTCGTCATGGGACATCACTATCTACGCCAGGATATAGGTGGGCTATTTTGCCACAATTTTTAACTTGACCCAACCCTTCGGCACTTGTAGAAACAACTGGGAAGCCACAGCTGACAATAACCTAATGAACAATTGCCCCACTTTCTCCGTAATGGCTGCGTCTTCAAATGATTGTTCAAACAATCGGTTTTTAGGTTCACAAATTGCAGTTGTTGCTGTAATTCCCCAGGGAAGTGGATGGGGCTGCATATAAATCTGACATACTTACAATGAGGCGTCACTGAAAAGCAAGGCGTCAGAAACCATATTTAAATCATATACCATAATTATGTTATTGATTGACGGGGCGCATGAGCTTGACCTTGTAAAGAATAATAGGGCATACTAAAGCCGTAAATTACTTCTCTTGTTTTCCCCAGACTCCAAGCGGAAACGCTTCGTTACAAATAAGCCCCATTGATATATGGTGCAATCATAACGTGAGGGCAAGTTAGATATCCAGTAGGACAATACATGAGATCGTTTATTTAAGTAAGAACCCCAGTGAGCATGTTTCCAGTCGGATCCTTCTCTTCAAAATGTCTGCCGCGGATTTACACTTCAAGCTTTATGGGCACAATGGAACACTATCTTATTGAAGCAAATTAAACAGACACATATTATATCAACAGCACAGTCAATATGTATCGCTTCTTATAATTGAACAGGCATAGTCTATTTGCATATAGTTGTTCTCCATACTTCAGCTCGTCCCGTTTCTCAAGCGCATGTTCAGTTGCATTACAAACAATGAGAGAGGTGTATTTCTAATGATCATAATTACAGTTCTACAACTTACCTGAGTTTTCGTAATTATTACTAATTCAAAAGTCAAACGTACGTCTGAGTAGAGGCATTGGTGAAAGAGCGGTTCTAAACTCTGGTAATACGGAAAACATAAAAACAGCAAATTCTCTTGAATCATTACGCTATTATGTTAGATTTTATTCAAGCATATGGTGCTATTGATATTCTTTGACGGACATCAAAAATTAATGATGTGTGGGCGTCATATCTCCATCAGTGCTCGTTAGCCATGTAGGATACAACCGCTCTTTATTGTGATAACTCATAAATGGGGATTTATTGACACGCTAAGATATGCGCTTATTGTATTTAACCATGCAGGCATTCAGAAATAATGCATGCACTGCTTCGTCATGACGATGTCGTGTCGCAATCTGTGGTGTGGGATGTGCGACACGCGCTTGAGGATGTTGATGAAAGAACACGAACTTCAGGCGTAGGGTTTAGAAGAAACTTAAACTTTCTTGATAACTATGACTTTAGAATTTAATATGGAACTTTGCCTAAAAGATGGAGAGAGAAGTGTCGAGCGCGGAGGCCAAGATAGAACTGAATTTTAAAGGTTAAAACGATTACCTCAACGACTCAGGCACGCTATCCCAATTCTCATTGGACATGCCGTAGCCTGGTCAGAGGACTGGGGGATGGGCGTGGCTATTAAATATGGGGTATGAATGAGCAGAGAGGGTGAGGTGACACGAAGGTCACTCGTGGGCATGACTGAGAGGGGCCCGTTATGACGATGGACAAGGTTGTGGCATAATGTACTACTGACACTCAACAACAACCAATGCATTGAATGCGTCCTTGTTAGCAACGATAAGAATAATTAACTGGCTGATGTCATCGCAATGATGCCAACCACAGCTGCCAGTTGCATTTATTTCCTTTATATCTTAATTGATATTGCATGTTGACGCGATAATTGGTGAGTGCAGTAGATACCTCTACAGCAAACAATTCAATTTCCCTTTGCAAACATTACGCTCGTAGCTCATACAATTTACAGAAATATCCTGAATATTGTGGTAGACAACGCCAGTCCATTCATAACTGGGACTCAGGTTGAATCGGCAAAGCTAATAAAGGATGATCACAATGTAGCGAAATGAGAAACAGTCACAAATTGATGTTTATCAAGACGGCCATCGAGGTACGCACAATAACAGCTACCACAAGCATTTTATAATTCATGACATTCCGCATTATGTACAAGAAACCAAGGTGTCCCAAAAGTCAAGACGTAAGTGAAAGAATCTCAAGGAGGCGAAACTTCGGCTATTAGTTCGTAGCCTGTCGGTGAGGAGGGGGGGGGGGGGCATCTTATCAACCAGCGCTCAATTATAGATATTTTAACGATAGCTGCAATCACAGCGTGGCAATGTGCATATATCGAATAAGGATCAATCACGGGTATTTAAAAATTATAGACACAATGTCTTCTTCTCATTAATTGTTGGTAGAGGAGTATTTAACGAATGAAAATCCACTCTTTTATGACATATAAGTACAATGCAGTGAAGTGCTATATTTTTGGCGAAAGTCTGTATAATTGTACGGGCAGTTGCATAATATATATATTTTAAATACCGGCCAAAAATGCCTGTGGAACAGTTACTTGGCTATTAAAAGTAAACATGGCAATAGCGTTATGGTGCGCCAGTCTTTTCAAAATGTATCAGCCGTGTCATTCTTTTTAAGCATGTTGGACAAATCGGATGGAATGTTATCTTGTGACAGCGAGGCTGTATCAGTATAAACCTAACACGCTTATAATGCACAAGTCGAGTGATATTTGTAACGGATAAGCTACAAGAACGTGTGCAGTGTGCATGCTCAAATGGTGAAGCAAGGTTATCCTGAAAATAATATTATGATGATATATTATGGACGAGTTGCTAAGGTAATGTTTGTGCTAATGTGTTTATATTATTTGTCAGAGCATCGACCAATATTCGGTAGTTTACTCTGTGCACGTCATCGCATCCAAATGAGGCGACTTGTGGAAATCACTAAAGCCAATTGGTTAGTGATTGCGCAATGTTATTGCTAATCAAGTAGCATGCGACAAGGACATAATTCAAGAACATAATCAGCTCAAATATATCCACTGCCGTCCTCCACTTGTGTGCTGGAGCAAAATCATTTCCTTCTACAGGTGCGCCTTCGTCGAATAATCATATTGCAATTATCCTGTGCATTCGTGAGGTATTTAAACTTTGTTCTTACACAGTACAATAAGGGTTCACATTTGGATGCGTATGCCGTTACAATTGCAGTCTTACACTAAATCAAAACATCTTGATGCAGCCTTGGCAAGCTACATGCTAGTAGTTTATTACATATTATTTATAATTGAAGTTTTGGCTGGCCATCAATCGCTGATGACGCGATCGTTATCAGCCCATTCAGTTCTAGCAATATATGTGTTAAGTAATCAATCGTATGTTCACTGATTGCAACTACAAAAACCAATACTAATGAGAGACAATTAATGCGTTCCTTCACCAGAGAAAATGGCATAGGTTTATCGACAGAGAATAAAGGAATTCACATCTAACTATTTGATTTGGTAACGAGGCCAATGGCTTATTTGATTTAAAGATTGTTTATGATGGTACACAATCTAGCATCGTCCAGTGTAAATAGCATAATATCACCACTTGCAAATGGCACGTTCTCTTTGATTAAATGTCACCTCCAATCCAAAGTGCAAGCTACCACACATATTTAAGCTAATTAACAATCTATAACCGCTCCTGATTGCTGTGCGAATACAGGGATATCTTACACGGGTATTTCATCGAGCCGATTCACAGTTGCGCTGTCGAAAACAGTAACATAACATACCTGCAAGCATAATATTACAACCGTGTTCAGACTTATCAGTGCATCAAACATACAAATATGTGATTGGCGTTAAACACACCTCCCACACAAGACGTGTGCGCGGGAACAATGTTCCGAAGTATTGTTGTTACTAGCAGCACCTGGAGTACCTCATATATTTGTCGTTTTATTTCCAAAAAAGATTGGTATATGGATAGGAAATAGCTCGAAGGCCGCACATATAAGGTGATTGATAACGTGTTCAAATGTCTATACATCGTCAATAGGTCGTGATCTGTAATTTTATATTGCAGCTATATGCCTGTTTATTTATTTACATTTTTTTGGTGTTTGCACAATATTCGTGGACAATATCAACACTACGGCTAAGTAATCTCGCTTTTTCTAATTGTAGATCTTCGGTGCTGTTACTTACAGTCCCTCTTACGTTACAGTGTCAATGTGGATGACTTTTGATAATCATACGTCCAGTGATTTGTACTGAAAACTTAAAATTATTGGTTAGTCCAAAATGATCCAACTGGCTGCGAGGAGACCTCTCCGCTTGATCCCATTCCTGCCGAAGAAATTAAAAGAGGATTGGAAATGCCTCTAAACTACCCTATGATTTTAAAGTTAAAACCCGTCCATAAATCTTGATGCAATAACGCAGTTACCCCCCTCGTGTTTCTTGTTTGCTGAAGGCGCCTTTCTTTCATTTTGTCGATCCTATCAATAATGTCATCAGGTCGAGGTAGAACTTGCTCGTTAACGGGCCACCAAAGCAACAGGATATGACGCACGGTCCATGACTCCTCACTGGGCTACATATGCAATGGCAGTTATGTTCAAAATAAACATGTCGATAAGTAGCGTATAGAAGGAAGTCATTAAATGGATTGATCTCTCGTGAGAAGCGATCAGCTACCATTTTAATATCCAACTTTTACCTATATGCGGGATAAGAGCATGTTATTGAACAGGAATTCCGAGCTGCGTATACTAATCTACCATGTCATACCAACTATTTAAAATAGCTTCTATGTGATTTTATTTTGTATCAATAACATTAACAAGTCCTCTATTTCAAAATGCTTTAAAGTGCTATAACTGCCATTCAACGAATCGTGGATACGTCCAATGTGCGGATGACAAAGTTGGAATTTCGCGATCTTTCCGAGCTCACTGGCTCGACATGTATTGGCCGATGAGCCTCTCTCCCAGATCGCCATCACCAATGTTTTCTGAATATCCCTGAATTGATCCTGTTACGCCTCTAGTGAAAGGCCTACGCAACAATGTGATAACTTTGCATTTAAGCGAATGATACACGGCCGCGAATTTATGGTTGAATTCTTACTCCTTCAGCCACGCCCGTATCATTAATCATGACAATCCAGTCGCATTCGGGATCATGAACCCATCTCCAAAAGTCTGAACGGCATTGGGCAGTGGCATTTGTATTAGGATTGTGGCATTGCGATAGTTAAACCCCTGCAGTTGTCACTACAACGCATCAATGAGCTACATATAACAGCATTTATATGCATCTTATATCATGTGCACGTAAGAATCAAATTTACATTGGTACACCAAACTATTGGCAGTACTTCCGGCAGAGGTTGCTTCTTATGGTTTGTATTTTCACATCGCCTGAACATAAACCATCTTAAATTTACAAAACATCAAAATTGAGCCTAGTTCGTACAAAGCTACTTAAACAAAATGCGACGCCACCTGATACTCTTCTGGTAGTAGGTTCTGGTTCGAATAGATTACATCCTGAAACTGCTTGTCATAATGGGTAATGAACAGAGCTCTTGATATTCCAGTTTCTCCTGGGTGAGCTTCAATTCCTTCCAGAACCAATCATGCAGAACTTGTATTGGTTCTGCCAAGTACAACTTAGCATCATCATACATTAAGTAAGCGTGTAACTTATTCCACTCTCTAATATACAAGTACATATGTGTGTGTGTGTGTGTGTGTGTGTGTGTGTGTGTGTGTGTGTGTGTGTGTGTGTGTGTGTGTGTGTGTGTGTGTGTGTGTGTGTGTGTGTGTGCATCTGCGTGTGGTTGCGTTTGTGTGTGTTAAATATTTCCATGCTGTCTCCTTTATTCATATTATTGTTTTTCAATGCTAGCTATAAATTTATCAATATGACATTTAAATAATCCCATGTACTTATACATGTTGATATATGCGGCCAAAAAATTACCTCATTAATCTGCTCGTAAGTAGCAGATGGTCAGTAATGTTTTTCATCACCTCGGTGTGTGCCACCGTATATTCAGCACACCATCCTCGGGCATAGAGAAACGTTATGATCACTCATTACCCCTTCACCGTCAGTCTATAATTCATAGTACTTGGTTAAAGTCTACTAGCGCATGACTGCGGGCTTAACCGAGATTGAGGATGGCTTTAAGTATTTATCGAGCGAATATTTACAAAGCCCCACCAAATGAGTAAATTTGGAGACGATTCAATAGAAAAGCTAATATTGACACCTCAGGCACTCCGCTAAAGGTAGTTGGTTGGGGTTATTCTCACACAGAGCAAGCCTTCGTGAACACTCATACGGCAGGGAGCCGAGGGTACATATTGAAAAAAACTATAACATTTAAATACGTTCAACTACCGCTTGACTGGGGTGCAAGTGTGCGTGCCGTGTTATGTGATTTGAATATTATTACAGGCTTTGACATGGAAATATATCCCAAAGCGCCATCACAATTGTGAATGACACCTGCCTTGAGAGATAAGGGAATAAACAAACAACACAGGCGATGTATATATATATATATATATATATATATATATATATATATATATATATATATATATATATATATAGAGATATATAGATATATATCTATCTATATAGATATATAGATATATCTAGATATAGAGATAGAGATATATAGAGAGAGAGAGAGATATCTCTATCTACTCTCTATCTCTCTCTCTATCTCTCTATATCTCTATCTCTCTCTCTATATCTATATATATCTATATCTCTCTATCTATCTATCTATATCTATCTCTATATATATCTCTATCTCTCTCTCTCTCTCTCTATATCTCTCTCTATATATATATCTATATATATATATATCTATACTTACTTGGCAGGCCATGAGTCGCAGGGAAGAGGGTGGCCCACGAGTAGCAGGGGTGCGACGAGTCGTAGGGGTAGGGGCCGGGCCATGAGTCATAGGGGTAGGGTCATCAGTTGCAGAGGACCACGAGTCGCAGGGGTAGGGAATAGGGCCGGAAGCCGTTTTAGTCGCAGGTGGGTTTTCGTCGCGACTTGAATTTTGTTATTTGTACCCCTTTTTTAACTAACAAAAGAGTACAGTTATTACTTCCCACTCGAAAAGCCCAAGCAGACTATACTGAAATCCACGGCCAAGCCCCACCACCCTACCCACGCACGAAGGTCGCCCTTGCAGCACTCGAAAAGAAAAACGCATTCGATAGGAAGTACAAGGAGATCTACGCAAGAATGAGGACCAAGGTGGACGGCGAACCAGTCAGACCACTTCCCCTAGTTGCGACCCCACGACCGCGTATTTGGTCTGAGGTGGTTAAAGCGCCGGCTCCACATCCAAGGTTATAGGAGCGTTCTTTTACTCCAGAGCTACCCGACTTTCGGCTACCTTTTTTTCTGCCAACCCAAAACAAGCTTTACTCCAGATTCTCCAACAAACAAGCCAAAACCAACCAAACCATCCAAACAAACCAAAACCAGCCAAACAGACGAAAAAAGCCAAACCAGCCAAACCTACCAAACAAGCCAAACCATCCCAAACAGAAATAAACCAGCCAAACAAACAAAACCACCCAAACAGACAAAACCTGCAAAACCAGCCAACCCAGCCCAAGCAGATAAAAACCAGACAAAACAAGTCAAACAAGCCAAAATGCGCCCCAGAGCCAAAACAACCGACAACCAAGACCATGCCCCAACAACACCCTCCAACTTGGTTGACCAATCCGCCAGAATCCCCGCAAACCCTCTCACCCCTATACCGGTAGCCGAAGAACAAGCAATTGAACTCATGTAGCCCAAGG
The DNA here is from genome assembly GCA_034190875.2 of Urechis unicinctus. Classification (NCBI taxonomy): domain Eukaryota; kingdom Metazoa; phylum Annelida; class Polychaeta; order Xenopneusta; family Urechidae; genus Urechis; species Urechis unicinctus. The sequence continues at coordinate 64,644,443 of CM067345.1, forward strand.
AAAATAGACCATGCCATGCCATGCAGCACCCAGAGCAATCACCATCTCGCTCCAAGACATGGGCCTCTGAGCTAGAAAATCTGTTTCCGCCCATCTCCTCCTAGAAAACACCTACGACAGCAATCTGGTCCCCGACATAGCTGAAGAAGATTACCTCGAGAGCAACTTGTGGAAAACCCACCTCCAGCCACTTTCCGGCTTCCAGACATTTGTAGACGACCTTTGGCTATCTGCGCTCCTGCGACCATGTTTCCTTCCGGGGCAAGGTCCTCTGCACAACCGGGGAAAACGGAGCCGCCAAGAACTTTGTCTCCAAGAACGCCCTGGCAGCCAGAGAAACCATCAGGGAGGATATGCCTTTCCTCCACACCGCCCTGCAGCACACCGTTTGCCTTACTGGTAGCGGCGTTGTCCTAAAGACTCCCGCGAGGATCGAGAAAGACACCAACAACGAGTCCAAACAAGCTTGGGAAAGGCTCTATCCCGGAGAAGAGCCATCGGCAGTATTCGTCGCCAAGATAGCAGTCTCCGAGATCCCAATGGAAACCCTCCAGGAACGCCTTCCAGCTTCCAGCGCCAACTCCTGGTCCATGGAGATGACATCTCCTCGCCATGACCAGCAACCATCCCACCATCCTTGTCAACACCGCCTCCGTCGGGAAACACGTCTGCAGCTGGATCCAAACCAGCTGGCGAGGCTACACAATACGCACCAAAGTCTGCAACAAGTTCGTCTCCAACTTCGAGGCGGGAGTGATCCGGGAACCAGTTGGAGGCCACCTAGCAACTATGTCGACTGCCCAAACATGCACCTCGCCAAAACCTTCTCCCACCAAGACGTCTAAGCCAGGGGCTGCTCCAGGATTGAAGTCTCGTTGTACGCCTATAGCGGAACGGCCATCTCCGTCGCAACCACAAGCAAACTCCTCGAAGACACCATCGAGCTTGTTTCGCCCCAGAAGAAGCTGTCTTCGTGGTCCAGCCCCAAGCCAACCAATGGAATGCCCTCGCCAAATACCTGGACCGCTGTCTTGCCCTCGCCGACCGAGAAATGGAGACTATCTTCGTAGCGTGGTACGCCCACCGTGCTACAGATAGAATCTCTGGAATTCGCCTCCAGTAAACAACAGGCACCATCGACTCCGACATCTGCTGGGATAAAGCAATGCTTTGAGCGGCGGGAGACTTTGGTTTTTGCAACTGCCCGATCTTCTGGGTTGACATCTCTACCTCCGAAAACGAAACCATAGAGCTCGCCCCCCTGCGCTGCTACACCAGAGACGGCGAAACCATCCTCGCATCCTCCAAGCAACCAACCCAGCTCCACCTAGGCGCCCCAAAAATCCACCCGCTTCTTCCGCGAATGGCAACCGTCTCCTTCTGCTGGCAAGAAGCAAAATACCAGACCATCAGCGTAGACAACTCTATGTGGGAACTCCAGGAAGTGCCTGAGATAGCCGCCAGAAAAGAGATCTCCGCGCTGTCCACCAGGAAACGCGAAGAAGTCTTTCGGGTGATCTACGAGGCCTGCAGCGCGAAAAACTGGAGAAAACAGGCAGAGCAATGGCTCCCGGGCCACAATGCCAGAATAGCCGCCCTCCGGGAAGAGCGGAAGGAGAAGATCGAGACCCTTGCCACCACGGTAGCCGTCAGGAAGCTCTATCTCGAGGTATCGAAAAAAAAGCCTGCTCCACCGTCGAACATCTAGTGCAAGAAAAAGACACCACCAAGTTAGCCCTCGTTCCAACCGGCCGCTACACCATTCTAGGCTACCGGACAACTGAGGGGAAGGTCTCCGCACACGTCGTTCTACGCAGCAGTCCCCAAATTGTCGTAGTCTGGGAAACCCGCCGGCTCCTCGCCATTCTACGTACTGCAGCCAGCTCTTCGAGACAAGCGTAAACTTCCGCAACAGAACCGTCGCCTGGCTCCCACTAGAAGGCCAAGACCAGCTGGATATCGAGATTTAGCCATCGAAGTCGTTCCAGACAGGCGTAAAAATCATTTTTTGGAACCCCATCGAAGTCCTCTCCTGCCCCACAAAAGAGTGCCGGCTTGCAATGGAGGCATTGGACGAAGAAGAGCGAGAACTGGCGCTGAAGGAGGGAGAGACCAAGGCCTACGCAGAAGTCGTCCCAGCCCCGCCCAGGCCACAATTCCACAAGGCAATGGACCTCGCCACAGGGGAATACAACTGCCGCCACCTAGCCAAAGCCACCTACCGAGGCAATGACCAGGCCTAGACGACGCCGGAGACCTCTATGGCAGGACTCTCCTGGTTTGCGGCTTCTTCCTGGAAAAGGAAAATGGCGCCCTCGGCGGCGTTGTGGCCTTCGAGGCAGCAGAGTACTCCCTGCAGTGCATGCTCGGAGAGCCGCAGACAATCCCACAGAAGAAGAAAGACAGACTCACCACGCTAGCCAGGTTTGCGGCCTAGTACACCAGCAGGCCAGCCTTAGTACAAAAGAGCAAGTGTCCTCTATCTCCCACGGCATACAGCCGGCCCAAGGACCACGACCGCCACTCGTTCGCCTGGTCTTTGTCTATCCACGCCAACACCTTCGGTATGGTTTACGGGGACGCGGGCATGATTGCACACCAACATTAGGAGGTCGCACCGAGTTGTGAGGTCGTAACATGCGACCTCACAATGTTTTACGTTTTGTAAATTCCTTCTTTATTATGCGAATATACCCCTGCGTTAATTCTTTAGTAATATTTGAAATGTCCGCGCAAAACTGTTTTGCGCCCAGTCCTTAGCGTGTATGTAGTTCAGCTGCCTGCGCGTGGTGGCGCTGTCGCTCCTCGGAAACTTCACACACGTTCAGCTATGAATTAGGAGGACACTGTGTAAACCTCGTTTGGATTCAAGAATATGCAGAAAGCTCGATGTGCCAACATTTATACGTTGATTGTCCTCGGGCATCTGTTTGTATTTAAGTTATTTTGGTAACGTCTATTAATCATTGATGTGGGTCAAACTGCCAAAATCAGGCGCACACGTAACATTGTTTATTGTTTTCTTCTTTATGAGGGACCGATTTTCCTGTACGTTTTCCTGTATATTGTGCGAGAAGCGTAAACTCAAACAGTTATCCAATTATTGTCGATAAAGATGTTAAAGATAGAATAACAACTTCAAATGTACTGCGAATCTTGTCAACTAATGATACTTTTGCCCTCAGTAATGGTTGATCAATGTACAAGCCCGCCGAGAGGGGCCACTTGTTTGAGATATGCTTAATGACACAGCTGGGCTCGAATCCAACACCAAACTAGTGGCTGGAAAAAACCTGGTTTGTAGAAACGCGAGATGACCATTGATCATTAATGGTGCACATCATCATTTTGAAAAACAAATCTTCAACCGATTACCTACTACGTTTATTAATGATATTCAAGCCGGGGACCCCAGCTATGTTTATGGCCTATGGAAAGTTCGATTTCAAGTATAACCCATATATGACACAAGGTTCACGCTACAACGCATCCGAACCTTACAAACGGGCGGAGTTCGAGCGATAATACCAGCAAGTACCAGAGGTACGCATGCGAAGTTACTGGTCCAGAACGATGTTCATTTGGATATTTTTTTCTTTACAAATCAGTTCAAGACTGTTTCACTGCGTCTTTATCGATTAAGTGCTCCAAATAACATGAAATAATTGTGAACGAATCATTGTAGCAACCACACACAAATGGAAGCAACATAAACAAATACCGAAAAATGAAAAGCAGGTAGACAGGTGGGTAGGTAGGTAGCCCGGGGGGGGGGGGGGGCACTTGGCCTTATTCTGGATAGGGGTGTGCCGCGGGACCTCGAAAAACCCGTACCCGTCGTACAAGGTCAAAATGGCCAAAAGTATACCCCGTCGTACAAGGTATTATGCGAATGTACAACCCATCGCACAGATTGAAGCTCAAAAACATACCCCGTCGTACAAGTATGAGGCCAAAAAAACCTGTCGTACAAGTCAAGAGGCCGAAAAAAAACATACCCCGTCGTGCGGCACATATGTACTACCTCTATACCATTAAGTTCCCCCCCCCCGGGGTAGGTAGGTAGGTAGGTAGGTAGGTAGGGTAGGTAGGTGGGCAGGTAGGTAGGTAGGTAGGTAGGTAGGGTAGGTAGGTAGGTAGGTAGGTAGGTAGGTAGGGTAGGTAGGTAGGTAGGTAGGTAGGTAGGTAGGTAGGTAGGTAGGTAGGTAGGTAGGTAGGTAGGTAGGTAGGTAGGTAGGTAGGGTAGGTAGGTAGGTAGGTAGGTAGGTAGGTAGGAAGGAAGGAAGGAAGGAAGGAAGGAAGGAGGTGGGAAGGTAGGAAGGAGGAAGGAAGAAGGAGGGAAGAGGAAGGAAGGAAGGAGGAAGGAAGGAAGGCCGTAGGTAGGTAGGTAGGTAGGTAGGTAGGGTAGGTAGGTAGGTAGGTAGGTAGGTAGGTAGGTAGGTAGGTAGGTAGGTAGGTAGGTAGGTAGGTAGGTAGGTAGGTAGGTAGGTAGGTAGGTAGGTAGGTAGGTAGGTAGGTAGGTAGGTAGGTAGGTAGGTAGGGTAGGAAGGAAGGAAGGAAGGAAGGAAGGAAGGAAGGGAAGGAAGGAAGGGGAAGGAAGGTAGGAAGGAAGGAAGGAAGGTAGGAAGGAGGGGTAGGTAGGTAGGGTAGGTAGGTAGGTAGGTAGGTAGGTAGGTAGGTAGGTAGGTAGGTAGGTAGGTAGGTAGGTAGGTAGGTAGGTAGGTAGGTAGGTAGGTAGGTAGGTAGGTAGGTAGGTAGGTAGGTAGGTAGGTAGGTAGGGTAGGTAGGTAGGTAGGTAGGTAGGTAGGTAGGGTAGGTAGGTAAGGTAAGGTAGGAGGTAGGTAGTAGGTAGGTAGGTAGTAGGTAGGAAGGTAAGGAAGGTAGGTAGGTAGGTAGGGTAGGTAGGTAGGTAGGTAGGTAGGTAGGTAGGTAGGTAGGTAGGTAGGTAGGTAGGTAGGTAGGTAGGTAGGTAGGTAGGTAGGTAGGTAGGTAGGTAGGTAGGTAGGTAGGTAGGTAGGTAGGTAGGTAGGTAGGTAGGTAGGTAGGGTAGGTAGGTAGGTTTGAGGAATAGGTAGGTAGGTAGGTAGTAGTAGGAAGGTAGGTAGGTAGGTAGGTAGGTAAGGGTAGGTAGGGAGGTAGGTAGGTAAGGTAGGTAGGTAGGTAGGTAGGTAGGTAGGTAGGTAGGTAGGTAGGTAGGTAGGTAGGTAGGTAGGTAAGTAGGTAGGTAGGTAGGTAAGGTAGGTAGGTAGGTAGGTAGGTAGGTAGGTAGGTAGGTAGGTAGGTAGGTAGGTAGGTAGGGTAGGTAGGTAGGTAGGTAGGTAGGTAGGTAGTAGGTAGGTAGGTAGGTAGGTAGGTAGGTAGGTAGGTAGGTAGGTAGGTAGGTAGGTAGGTAGGTAGGTAGGTAGGTAGGTAGGTAGGTAGGTAGGTAGGTAGGTAGGTAGGTAGGTAGGTAGGTAGGTAGGTAGGTAGGTAGGTAGGTGGGTGGGTAAGTCGGTAGGTAGGTAGGTATGTTGGTTGGTAGGTAGGAAGGTAGGAAGGCCGATAAGTAGATAGGTATATAGGTAGATAGTCAGGTAGAAAGGTATGTAATTCAGTAGATAATACGATAAGTAGGTGGTAAGGTAGGAACGTGGATAAGTTGGTGGGGATGTATGTTGGTAGTTAGAAAGAAGCTAAGTTAGTATGCTGATAGGTAAGTGGGTGGATTAGTATTTCGGGAGGTAGATCGGCAGGTAGGTGTGTAGGATGGCGTGTTTGATTAATAACCTTACTATACAGTACCAGCCCGGAATCGGGTGTCAGTAAGAAAGGGTTTTAGTGTCATGCTGATAAGTCAAGTGGGGATACGGGTCGATATATAGGGAAACCAGATTTCAATACCCTAAGAATGGTGATTCTGCTTGATGCGCGCCCATATTTATATTCTCTTGAGGACATGAATCCATAGCTTCAACGTTGCGGTATCCGAAACGGGAAAAACGATGGAAACTGGCGATTTGTAAGGGCATCTGCTAGAGGTCCGGTAATCGTTTACTCAAGGGATGCGGCGACGGCAGTGCCTGCGCTTGTGCCACACTGCGTCTCGGTCCATGTATTCAAATCGTTCAAAGAATATTTCTTATTAATTCACATGCATGTATCAGAGGGTACGATTTTTTTTTTTTTATCTGGTCTCGTTTATATGCCTGTTGTTGCATACACCATGTTCTTATTATCCTTATGTGCAGACAATTAACTTCAGATATATTCTGGGAGTTAATGTACAAACACGTGGCTCAGGCCGTCAAAGTGTACAATAAAATGACACCGTCTTAGGAGTTAAAAAGGCTTGAACGCAGCCGTAAAAAGTGGGGGGGGGGGGGGTACTTTAAACTTTCTGAGCATTGAGAACAAAACAAGCAGCCCAGAAACATTTATTACCCGGAGACGTTAGGTCAAGCTTCGATCTCAGTCATGAGAGGGGGAAGGGAGAGGACCTTGCGGATCCTTTACTCTCCCATTAAACGACCTTCACACCAGTGAAGCTACCAAATATTAATCAACGGGTAGTAAGTCCTACTATTATTTGAAAGAATAAAAAAGAGATATTACTAAATACAAGATGTTATACATTTTGGGGAATGCTAAGAAATTTAAATGCGCTACCAAAAGTCTGTCGTTAAAGTTTATGAGTTAAAGTAATTATCCTGAGCGCATTCGAAAGTGAGTACAGATTTCGTCATGAAGCCCATTAATTTCAATGGGGGCCCGCTCCCGAAACTCCTTTGAAGGAATATATGGTCAATTTGGTCAATGTAGCTTCTTCGATGGATGTATAGACGACTTCGCTTTTAATTAGCACATGAAAATACTATACCTGCCCTCGGTCTGATGACATGCGTTCCTGGTCCGCGACATTCCATGTCATCGCTTTAATGCTTATCTGTTTGAACATTTGGGGAAAGGATATTGATATATGTGTGTGGTCATCTACAAGCATCGATGTTTCTGATATTTGGACAAGGGACTTTACAACAAACAACAACAACAACATTTGATGTATCCAATATTGAGCGTCACACACACGACCACCTGTGACCTACGTTACACTCCTCAAAATAATGGTTGTTGCAAGGCTCTATATGGAACCAATGGTTCAATATGGTACTCAAATATGGCACAATGTTTGGTCTAGGGTTCCATACAGAACCAAACTGATTTTGATTGTACTGTTTACCACTCGCACCAGACTGATTTTGATCGTACTGTTTACCACGCCTTAGAACTTCTGGCCTTAGTTGTGTGCGCTAAGCTACGGGGGCCTTTATTGGAGCGTCAACGCTTGATGTTAGTCGTGGATAACGAGGCCGTATCACCGCTTTGAACTCAAGTCGTTCCTGGTTGACTTACATACAGCGTTTGTTGCTCTACTCGAGCCTCATGGTTCTCTGGTATGCATAATAAACTGGCCTACCATCTTAGCAGGAGGCACTTGTGCCCGGACAATCAAAACGAGTGTTCCACAGACTATTCACTTCCATTCTCTCTCGGAATTTGTTGGCTCTCTACCTTCACGAATAACACCAACCACGCGTCGCCGGAAGACGCGACTGTATTATCAGCCATTCTTAAACAGGCTGTTCAGCCCCATATCGGGCACTCAGGGATGATTTTGTTAATACATGACTACGTTTAACGCAGACACAAATAGTGCATTCTTTTAATTTGTTCTACAAAGTTTACTTGATCGGAAATCATGTTGATAAATTATCGGTGCCTCCCTAAAACCATGAACCACACGAATGTTAGCTGAAAATCATTACGCGCTCTATAACTACCTCGCTATCGATGTGTATACTTCCGTTTTGGTTACAATATGTAGATTTCATCAAATCTTCACTCATTAAAGTTGTGGGCATAATTGCGCACAAATGTGACTGACAACCATGAAGGGTAATTTCCGACCACATAAATGGCGACAGCTGTAGTGAGGATCTATTTTCCGAGACCGCAGCGCCGAGCGACTGAAAGTCTGAAAAATTAACACTTTCGGTTTCCATGGTGCGGTTGCCAAACAACTTGCTAGGCAACCTTGTTACAAATATGGGGCTGAACAGTCTCTTTAAGAAAAGGAAATGTGGTCCCTCCTTCCCAGACCACCTTCGCCACTAGTCGACATTTGTCTGATGGAAATATTCGTCTCACTGAAGCCGGACTCAGTGTAATTTACAGCACACACTGATTCTTCAAAAAATCGCTACTCATCTCTCATAATACTCATAGCTTACATGCCTCACATCCTAAACCCTGTATGTGCCTTTGATTACCCCGACGTTTACGGCCGCCTTATGACACCTTTGCCTCCCGCCTCAAACGGCTTGTGCGGCATTCGGGTTGAATCCGACCCTTCATTCGGCCCCGTCGAGGCTTATCGCGCAGGCGGTCTTACGACCTGCTTCAGCACCACGGTAGTTGGTGCTCCGACATTATCAGCGCTATCTCTCGTTTACTCATTAGTAGTGCATTTTCCTGTCTCAGCTCCCTCCCGCAGGGTATGGGTCACGCTTTCAAAACCCTTTCTTTCAGCTTTCGTAGTTTTACCGTCTTCAGATCTTCTTTGCCTCTTCCCTACTCAAGGCAACCGACATGTTTGCCCCAGCTCTACGCAGCGGGGTTCGTGGACTTCCTTAGGCCTAATAAAGCGTGTGTATGCACCGGCCTTACTTTGGGTTACCTTGTTAGGTTTTGCTGCCATAAAGTTAAGTAAAAATACAGAGCACCGATTACAAAACTGCATCGACACAGAGAGGTATAAATGTGGAAACCAGTCAAAGGTGGGACCAGAAACCAACTCTAGGCCCGGTAGTAAGTGGTAGCTCTTCAGTTTCTAAACATCGCGCACCTTTGAGGAAGCATCTCATTGTATGCCGAGATTCAGCTGACGTCGATCAAAGTAAGTTGGTTTAAACTAATTCCGGCCGAGGGTTTCATCTTATGGACACGCCATTGCTTATTTCTGCAAGCAGATATTGATACCAATACTGGCATTGTCTTGAATCACCCAGTGTATTTTTTCATGATCTGTTCTCCTTACGGAGTTTCAAATGTATGCATTTATTCCATCAAATATTTTGATATTAAAAGTAGTTTAGATAACCGATTTGTTGCATAGTACATTTGTGCATAGACCAATTTGCGGACCAGCCAAATATACTTCTTTAAATTAGTTCAAAAGTGAGACCGGTGGTCGACACGAGGTGCGCTACGAACATATCCCTGCGTGTCCGACGCTGTTGCTGTGTCCTATTTCGCGTACCCGACCGTAGTCCGAAGCCGACTTTCCTTCCGTAGACGACTTAGTTAAAACGTCAAAGTTCTTAGTCGACTTAAGTGTACCACGAACGATTTGGGTAGTCGACTTAACAACGTCGATTATGCTTAGCCAACTACGCGCGTTGCCAGGAAATTTCCCAGGGAATCCCCAGGATTTCCCTATTTGTAATCGTCTATTAGCGACATTGAAGTTAATGGTGGAATCTTTATCTTCCTGGAGCAATTTTTTTCGGCTACCATTGTTTTATAGCTCTTTTGAACCAAGTTCAGACTGTTGGTCTGTTTATCCCCCAACTCCATGGCCAATCAATGTAAGGGATGAATGAATGTTGATGAAAGCACGCGTCATGGCCCGTTTTGTTCCTGCTCGATTTAGGCTATATGATATCCGAATGTCTTCTTTTTGATCACCTCATCACTAGACGTTTACGATAAATACAACATTGGCTATCAGCTTCGCTCGATAATAGCCGTCAGTGTCAGAATTTCGCGCTGCCAGACACGACCTGGTCAACACGTTGCGCCGTGCGTAGTCACCAACACTTTTGAAACGTCATAGAGATCTATTATTTAGTTTGAAAAAAAATCAGCGGTCGTAGGTGAGGGCGTTAAAAAGCGATCATTAAAAAACCCTGTTTATTTTTGAAGCAGCATAGACTAAAATCGATGCAAACTGCGCCAGGTTCAATTGCCCTGAGGCTGAGGCAATTCGATGTGCATTGGATGCAGAAGTTATGTTCACTAACCTTATAGCTCAATCATGGAGAGCCTATCACTAGGAAATAATAGTTACACCTCGTTTGTAGTAAATGTTAAGTGAATGATACAAATTCCTTTTTTCCGGCGATTTATTTATATTTTTGTCTAGTTTCTAAAGTAATTGGCTTGTGAGCTTTTCTTGGTATTGGAAAGTCGATAATATATCAATGTCGGCGCCTTTGATTCTAATCCAAACTAGTGAACCGAATGAATATCTTCATATGCATAATTTCATCAATCTCAGGAATTACAGCTAAAACTTCGCCCGTGTTCAACTCTGCGGATAGTTAACAGCGTCTACAATGTTCCTTATTTGGTCTATTGTCGACACCTAGTCCACATTATGTGCGGCATTATCCAAACAACCATCAATATAACCCGGCCACGTATTGAACAGTACAAAAAGGGAATTAGTCAGTGGCGTTTGTTCAACAGCCGAATTTGTATGAGTTTGGTTAAAAGCTCTGACACTTCGACGGCGCTTCACGGGGGGTGGGGGGCTCTCACTATGTTGAGGTAAGTGGGGATGTGCCGCCAATTTGGGTCTTTCTTTTGGTATTTTGGTGTACAAATTGGTCTTTATATCTTGAAGACAGGTATAGCAATGGGTCGGCATATTGGCAATGCTCTGATATACCAATAGGTACGTATTTTTGACAGCGAGTATAGCAACGGATATTTGTTTTGTGATGGGTATCCAATTGGCTGTTTGCTCAAGTCCCCTGGGTCAATGGTGGCCAGCCCTATCAGTCAGCGTTGCGTTGTTTTAAAGTCAAGTTTTATGGCATGATAAGCAAACTGAAAGGCCAGGTCCGTACATTCTCCTGCAAATGTTTCCTCCAATATCGTCTACCTCATGGGCCGGACGTCCTGGGGCGTTCGTTGATAGCCTGCGGGCCCGAGTCATTAACTGCCTTGCCGTTACGAACCAGAGCATCGTTGGGACTGACCACGGTATCAGCAAATATCAATTGGTCCCTTGTAGCTCCTCGAGGTGGTCTAGATAAGATTAGGGATCATTAATTTTGGTGCATGTATTGATGACCCTTTAAAAATTTTATATATGAATGGGTCTTTTTTCAGAGGATTTGGTATGTCAATGGCTCCCTTTTCTCACTTTGGCTTGGCATATATATTGTCCTGTTTTTGTTTCCCATGGCGGCTCACCCCTTCCCTTTTCCAAGGAGAGAGACACCCCCCCCCCCCCCCCCCCACCACTGGGTACGCTTAGTCGTCTATGGTGTTCGTGAAACGCAATTAAGTTGGATAGTCGGCTTATCACAGTCGGCTAAGGATGATAGTTGACTTAGTAGTGTACATGAAATAGGCCACTGATAAAGGCCGCCTACTAGACATCGCGTCGCATCAAAATATATCGACCCAAACATAATATTCACCCGTCAGTCAGAATGACATTTGGGGTACGTTCACCTTTCATTAACAGAAAAACTGGGAGCTGTCCATACTATTTCATATACCTTTGTAGCTGCTGACTTCGCTCACAAGAGTTGTATTTAATACATTCAAAACATGAATTGTTTGCTTGAATTGCCCGTGATCGAGCCGTCGATAAGATATCTACTAAATGCAACATTTAAGTAACTCTTGAAACTAGCGTGAACATTAACTCTGTAGAGACGTTTTTGATGATGTCTATTATGAAATCTACAGGTACAAAGTACTCACGTAGTTCTGCGTCTTCCCCAGAATTTTAATGTTGTTGTCGGATGGCACAAAACGAACACTGAATTATCTGCCTTTTTTAACAGGATTTGCGGGTAGAAAGATAAATAATCGGAGCGCACGGCCATTACGCATACGGTTCGAAAGAATTGGGAGACCGAGTTGGGGATGCGGCTCTGATGGGCGAAATTGTGTTCCGTATGCGTTTACCGCCTATGTTGTAAATTTTTTCACGCTGAGCTAAACGTTCTTTCTATTACTGTGGGCCGCACTGCCCAGTCTCGTAAACGACGATACATTTCTGTTGTTAAGATAATACTGTTAGGGGTCATGATAGAATAAGTGAGATCACATGAAGAGGTCAAATTATATATACGTGAGAGGTCGCGGCGCTCTGTAGGTCGCCACTTGGTGTTGTCAGTGAATTGTTGAATATGGTTCAGGCGCTCGGTTCCCAATGTCAGGGCTCTACCAGGCGCTCGGCTCCCAATGTCAGGGCTCTGCCAGGCGCTCGGCTCCCAATGTCAGGGCTCTGCCAGGCGCTCGGTTCCCAATGTCAGGGCTCTGCCCAGGCGTTCCCAATGTCAGGGCTCTGCCAGGCGCTCGGTTCCCAATGTCAGGGCTCTGCCAGGCGCTCGGTTCCCAATGTCAGGGCTCTGCCAGGCGCTCGCTCGGCCCAATGTCAGGGCTCTGCCAGGCGCTCGCTTCCCAATGTCAGGGCTCTGCCAGGCGCTCGGTTCCCAATGTCAGGGCTCTGCCAGGTGCTCGGTTCCCGCCGACCGCCCGCGCCGCTCGAGGTGCAATTATCAAAAGCGATACTGGTTGTCGGAAACTGACTTCGGGAATCAGATCAATAATAAGGACAATCGATAATTTCATATGTATTAAAGCAAAACAGTGAATAGCACATCTTCATATAGGTACAGCTGACGCGTCAATGGATTCTTACTAAAGCAAGCAGCACATTTAAGAAAATTTGAAATGGCGGCCCGCCTATATAATGGCACCCGTATACTTCATACCGTTATGCTTTGTGACAACTGGATTACAAAAAGTCAATTCGCCTCTGACATTGTACGGTCATAAAGGATATTATATTGTGGATAAAGTACGGATTGTGAATTTGGTTGATTTCTTGTGCCTCGTTTATGGAACACCAATGATAACATTGAGTCTCCGGTTCCTTCCAGCAAGTTGCCGAAAGGTGGGCGCTATTCAAAGAGTGTTGTTTTTCGATAAAATATCAAATTTCGTCGAGTTGCTTATTCATCCTCTACAGGTGACAAGGGAGAGTGATGAGGTTGTTGCCGTCATCAGTTCAATAATGACGTACATTGCCGCTCTATAACATCCTCAACATCGTCCCCCTGCATCATCCTCTACATTGCCATCGCACGCTTCCATTAACATCGCCATCCTATACATACTACAAATGGCCCCTTCACTCTCCTAAATATCGACACCCTGCATTATGCTTGACATTGCCATCCTACACCATCCTCAACAGTGCCACTTTTTACAATCCACCGTATTGGGACCCTAAATTTTCCTCAACATTGCCACCCTACAGCATCCTAAACATTACCAACTTATACAATGCAGAATATGGCCACCCTACTCTATCCTCAACATTGCAATCATACACTACCCTTAACATAGCCATTATATACTTTTCTCAACACCGTCTCCCTGCACTATCCTCAACATTGCCATCCTACACAATCCTACACAGCGCCGACCCAACGAGTTTTTCAACATTTCCTAAAAATTTCACAACTGCGCCCCCAACACAATCCTAAACATCGCGACCTTACACTGTTCCTTTATCTCGCCACCAAGCTCTATAAACAACACTGCAGTTAATATTAACACCTCAACCCTCAAAAACATCAACACATAGTTGAGAATAGAAAGGCATTACAAATACCCCATAATTCAGCTAATACCCCTAAACTAAAGTCTTATATTGAAAACATCCAACTTTGTGGCGAGTGTCTCCATCCCTGTTAACTACATCGCCATTCTATATTTATCTCAACATCTTCACCATACACTACCCTTAACATCTCTACCCAACACAACCCTCAACATTGCCACCCTACACTTTCCCCATCATTGCTATACCCCATTCACCTAAACATCGCCACATCCGAATCCTATCGCCATCATTCAGCATTCCCATAATGGGCACAATACTTTACCCTCCACGTCGTTATTTTACACTATCCTCAACATTCCAAGCTTACACTACGCTCAATATTGCAACCTGCAATTTTGTCAACATAGCTACGCTGGTAATACGTTATAATCTAACATAATTTGTTTATAATTTATATCTTATTTTGGATTTGGATGTGTTTCAGTGACACTATGCCTAAAGGGAAGGCACGTAAATATGACCGGGGTGCGTCTGAACAAAACACTCATGTGAGCACGAAATTACATAATACATGATATTGGAATGAAAAACACAATAATCAAAAATTATTTTTACTCTCGCTATTATGCAAATAAATCACCGTTCTATTCAGGTTGTAGCTATGTATATGTTCTGGATTTCATATGATTTTTGAACAGTTACAAGATGAAGTTAGTGCATGCTACAAAGGCTCTTGGTATAAGGCAAATATTCTGGACAAAACAGGTATTTATTAGCGATTTGCATTTTACATGCAAAGTATTTCCAAAATAACTGCCGCCCTTTTCCATCCAACGTATTTTTGACATGTATGATGTGATTTGTCTTACAGAAACGGGTTACAAAGTGAAATTTGAGGACGGAATTGTCATGATCACAAGAAAGATAAGGGTAGGCGAGTACGACCTGCGTATTTAATGCGTGTCAAAAGCCTACAAGTCGAGCTGTTTAACATTGTGGCAATGATATATATGTTTCAGAAAAACCGCCGAGGTGAGTCAAGAGTCAAGGATGATGGCGTCTAACGTTACTCACTTCAGTCGATATTCGCACATTCGGGCTAGTGAGTACATGGTGGCATGCTAGTATGTAGTACTTACTGCTCCTCTTATTGTGTATTATTTATTGTAGATGAACTGCACACATCGCATGAACCATCAGAAGGCACATCAGATACCGCAGCTCCCTTTCCTTTGACAGCTGACCGACCACCCCTTCAGGCAACAGTTGGAAACTCTTTGAAAACAGTCGAACCCACAGCTACTTCAATAGCTGAATTCTGTTCAACGACAACCGATGGACCATGGATTTCTACCTCTGCAACTGGTAGCCCCCCCTCTGTGCCAACAAACGTGCCATCAACTCCTTCCATAGCTATAGCACTAGATGAACTACCAGCTCCTGCAATAACTACAGCACCATCTATATCACTAGATGAACCACCAGCTGCTTCAATAACTATAGCACCAGCTATAGCGCTAGATGAACCATCAGTTGCCTCAATAACTGTAGCACCAGCTATAGCGCTAGATGAACCACCAGCTGCTTCAATAACTATAACACCATCTATAGCACTAGATAAATCATCAGCCATTCTACATTGCTGCACCGATCAACAATCCGATGTGATGGAATTGGGCTCACCTGATAGCAAATTGAGTCGAACGGATGACTCTTCCAGTTCCGAGGTGAGTAAATAAAAACTGAATACTACATTATTGTTTCGATTTCCCACTGTTATACCTTATCATAGAGGGTAATTCGGCCTGATTGTGAGATATGCTGTATTGGATTGAGTACATGGACATACATACTGTTGCAAGTATGAAAGCAATTACAGTGGAAACGAAGTTTGAATAACGTGTTTTTAGTTGGACGACTCTCGTGATGAAAGCTATCAGCCATCGGAGACGTCTGCTGAGTCAGACTCGATGGAGTGCTTCTTCCTGCCAACAATGGAGTTTGCGGGAGTTCCTACCGAGCCAGAAAGTAAGTTTATAGCTATGATATATTTTGTAGTAAGGCTAAAACAAACCTGTTTTTTTTTATTTAAATTGACAAATTTAACAAGCTGAACAATTGTTTCACGCTTTTCGTTGCCTAATAAAATTCAGATAACAGAATGGAACGACATGCCGAAGATGACGATTGCACTATGGTATATAGTGGACAAGCTGTCCGCCCGTCGCAAAGCAGCGCAGATAAGCGAGTTTGGGACAAAAGACATGCATGTCTGTATTGCGGGGGGGCACTTGTTAGTAAAATAAGTCGACATCTTCAAACACAGCACAAAAACGAAAAAGACATATGCCGGCTGACAAAGTCCAATCGGGAAAAGGAAATTGAACGAATCAGGTTGCTTGGTGATTTTTATCACAACTGTAAAGTTAAGGAGACGAAAGAGGGACACATAATCGTTGTGAGGCGACCAAAAGAGGGAAACTGGCTGTCGAGCGACCAATATCTTCCTTGTCATCACTGTAAGGGATTTTTCCTAGTAGCGGAACTTTGGCGCCACACCCGTAGTTGTAAATTCAATGACGATGACATTGGCGAGGATATCACTAAGGTCGGTGTCAGAGAGAGCAAGCTGTTAATGTTTGCCATGGAACATTCGGATATAGACGAACGCTTATGTTCCGTTCTGTCTAGTATGACTCCCGATGAGGTCACAAGCCTTGCAAAGAGCGACAAACTAATTCGTTTATTTGGCAAAAGTTTGATTGACTCAAAAGGATCCGAAAACGCCCCCTACGTACGGAATAAAGTCCGTGAAATGGGCAGGCTCCTTCTACGAGTAAGAACCAATGATCAATACAAAGATGTTTCACTGGCTAAGTGCGTATCGCCAGTCATGTTTGATGCAGTTCTAAAAGCAGTTCATGCCGAGTGCAAATTTGCCATCACCGGGAGAGAAACACCATCTTTTGAAATACCATCATTGGCATTGAAGTTGGGGGCACTCACTGCGGAAGTGCTGTAACTTAAAAATCGGAATTGCTATCAGAGAGCAAGACGCAGAAAATGAGAAGAAGGCAGAGGCATTCTTAAAACTTCTCGATTTAGAATATTCAACGAGAGTAAGCAGCATAGCACTGTCTACTTTGACCACGAACAAAGCCAGGAAGGTGGGGCTTCTACCTTTAACGGACGACATCGTGGAAGTTCAGCAACACCTTACAAGCAGATTACCCCATTTGGCAGTTCAGGTGAAAAGCAATCCTGTTAAGTTCTTTTCGGATTTAGCAAGAACAGCACTCACGAGGTTGATAACATTCAACAAACGTCGCTCAGGGGAAATGGCTAGAATGCTGTGTAGCGATTATGTAGCTGCACCTGACACAATGAACTCGGGAAATGCGGATATATTCAACATGCTGTCAGCTTCTGAAAAGGAACTGGGAAGCCGGTAAGGAACATTCTTTGTGACTCAATACTAATTTAGTTGTCGTGTTCATTGCAAACATCTTGCAATATCTGCATAATGCTCGTGAACTACAAACACAGTTTTGCATTAAACACGACGCAGTCGGATCAAGCCCACCAATGCTTTGAAACGTTGTAACGTTACATGATTGTTTGCAAAAGGTATCAAAGTTTGCTTATCCGGCATTATTTCATCTTCGTATGTTACTATGCTTGTTGATGTTGCAGACTGAAACTCATTCATATCCGTGGAAAGAGAGGCCGAACCGTCCCGGTTATCCTCACACCAGACACGATTGAACCTCTCAACATCCTGTGCAGCGGTGAATGGCGGGCAAAAAGCGGGATCTCAGCGGGAAAACAAGTATGTCTTTGCATCATCGCGGAATAGCACCAATGCCATACGAGGGTGTGCTGCTTTGAAATCCTGTATCTCAGAAGTGGATATGAAGGCCCCAAAGGCATTCACATCAACGAACCTACGAAAGTATGTGGCAACAGTTTCCCAGATACTTGACATGAAAGAAAACGAGATAGACTGGCTGGCATCGCACCTTGGGCATGACATTCGCGTACATCGGAACTATTACAGACTACAGGATCATCACATCGAGCTGGCCAAGATATCAAAGCTGTTGATGGCAACAGATGCAGGAGCGGCAGCGAATTTTGCAGGAAAACGTCTAGACGACATAAACATTGAAGGTGGGAGCAGTCCACGTGTGCGACTGTGCTAGCTTAACACAAAATATCGCATATATATATATATATATATATATATATATATATATATATATATATATATATATATATATATATATATATATATATATATATATATATATATATATATATATATATATGTGTGTGTGTGTGTGTGTATATTTATATTATATTTATGCAGACATTGAAGGTGTTAAAGAGGGATGTGACCCATCGGATGGCGTGGTTGATAAAGATAGTGATGAAGAGGAAGAGGAAACGGATGAGGATAACAACGCAAAACAACGTATGATCCAGACACCGATCAACGACTCTACTTCCGAACCAGGTATGTATATATCCCTTGGAACATAATGTATAACCATAAGATACGACATGTCAATGGAAGCTTTTCGTTTAGTCGTTTTGCGTTATCCCCATCAGTACCTCGGACATTGGGAAGTATGGCCCACAATTTGGTTTTCATATCAGTGTTATCGAACAGTAATGTTACAGTGCGTTACCGTTTTGTAATTTTATGTTCCAGGAGGATCTAAACCACCAGCCTCAAATGGAAAACGCACGCAACACAATCCGTGGTCAAAGGAGGAGAAGAGATTCATCATGGCCGAGTTTAGGGACGCTATCGCTAACAGAACACTTAACGGAGTAGGAAAATCAAAATGCGAAGAGGCTAAAAGAAAAGCAAATCCTCTGCTTCAAACAAGAACCTGGGTCCAAATCAAAAGCTGTGTCAAAAACATAATATCAAGGATTGAAAAACAAGCATTTACATCACGTTTTGGAGTGAAGGAAGTTTCGTAGAAAGGGTCATGCAAGCAGGCTGTGTTTGAATATCATTTATCATTCTGTGTTTAGATGAACGAGGTCAATAAAACCATGTATATTACAACATAAATGACTTAAGTAGCGGTTTTTTAACTGCAAATCATTTGAATCTTGTCCCCCAAAATTAAACATGCGTATTTACGAATCATTCAAATACATCAAGCTAATTCAAACGCTTGGTATATCCAAGATATTCTTTCGCGATAAAAAAAAACATATACTGCAAGCTTAGGAAATATCACATTGTCCTTAGAGTGCAACGATTATCTAATCAGATAGATGAGTAACTGACCAGTTTCAAATTGGACATCAAGTAAATCTCCATTTCTCTGAGCCCTTCTTCTGATTGTCACTTTTGTAAAACAATGGGCTTGCAAAAACAGTTTTCCGCGAAAGTTGCCACCTCCTTTGTCGGATTCGCTAAGCCCTCATACGGCTCTCATCGGACCTTGGTCAAACAATAGCTCTTGAAGGTGTTTATTGTTTATCTTTATTTTGAGCGGTCCGCTAATTGTGTCGGTTATGCGTCTCTAATGAAGAGCGGAAATGAGCAATTTTATGATTTTTTCTACTCAGGTTCATGTGCAGTAGAGTAAGTTGCGCAGTCAATGCAATTGTACTGCGGGGTATGAATTACTTTATATATTACCATGCACATTCAGTTCCAAGATTAGAAATATAATCAATATTGAAGAGGACTAGAGCCTTCTTTTGGCAGGAGAGAATATGCCGCCTCAGTCAGGCTCATAAGCCGTTTAATGGTGGTGTTGTCTTCATGCAGACGATGCGGCTTTGCGCGATACCTAGATCACAGAACATGATACCTATGTGTGGATCAGTCAATCTTGTACATTTGATATACTTTTATTTACATTGGTTCATAATCGGAACCCGGGACCGAGCATATGCAAAACAAACTCGAGAACTAGACCAGCTTGATCCAAAGCATTCTGAGATTGGTAAGATAGTCACTCACACGCGACCTCCTAGCGGCACACACACGCGACCTCCTAGCGGCACATAATCAAATGTACTTGTTTTGACATAAGATAATAACCTTGCAGAGTATAGCAGCTGTGCCACTACACTACGCATTTCACGAATACACGATATCGTAGCAACACCCGCGCGACCTCCTACCAATAAACTCACGACCTCAAAGCAATACGCACGCGTCCGACCACCTAGGCAACACTCTTACGCGTCGGACCTCTTAGCAAACACACACACGCATGGCACCTCCTAGTAACACACACATGCGTGGACCACTTAGAGACACACACCCGTCGGACCTCCTAGCAACCAACAAACGCTTTGGGCCTCTTAGCATTAAAACACACAACCACTTGGCAATACACACAGACACGACCTCCTCGCAAAAAACACACTACCGTTCTTACAAACCTCACCTACGACCTCCTATCAACACATACGCGACCTATCAACGCTCACGAGCTCTTCTGACAACACACACGATGACCTCCTTACATAACACGCGCGACCTCTTGACGACACTCACGTACGACCTCCTTATAATACACACATGCGACCTCCTGACAACACACACGCGACCTCCTAGCACACACACACGCGACCTCCAGCGGCACACACACGCGACCTCCTAGCGGCACACACGCGACCTCCTAGCGGCGACCTCCTAGCAGCACACACAGACGACCTCCTAGCGGCACATAATCAAATGTACTTGTTTAGACATAAGATAATAACCCTGTAGAGTATAGCAGCTGTGCCACTACACTACGCATTTCACGAATACACGATATCGTAGCAACACCCGCGCGACCTCCTACCAATAAACTCATGACCTCAAAGCAATACGCACGCGTCCGACCACCTAGGCAACACTCTTACGCGTCGGACCTCTTTCAAACACACACACACACGCATGGCACCTCCTAGTAACACACACATGCGTGGACCATTTAGAGACACACACCCGTCGGACCTCCTAGCAACCAACAAACGCTTTGGGCCTCTTAGCATTAAACACACAACCACTTGGCAATACACACAGACACGACCTCCTCGCAAAACACACTACCGTTCTTACAAACCTCACCTACGACCTTCTATCAACACATACGCGACCTATCAACACTCACGAGCTCTTCTGACAACACACACGATGACCTCCTTACATAACACGCGCGACCTCTTGACGACACTCACGTACGACCTCCTTATAATACACATGCGACCTCCTTACAACACACACGCGCCCTCCTGACGACACTCACGTACGACCTCCTTATAATACACATGCGACCTCCTGCACGCGACCTCCTAGCGGCACACACACGCGACCTCCTAGCGGCACACACACACGCGACGCCTCCTAACGGCACACACACGCGACCTCCTAGCAGCACACACACACGACCTCCTAGCGGCACATAATCAAATGTACTTGTTTTGACATAAGATAATAACCCTGTAGAGTATAGCAGCTGTGCCACTACACTACGCATTTCACGAATACACGATATCGTAGAAACACCCGCGCGACCTCCTACCAATAAACTCATGACCTCAAAGCAAGACACACGCGTTCGACCACCTAGGCAACACTCATACGCGTCGGACCTCTTATCAAACATACACACGCATGGCACCTCCTAGCAACACACACACACACGTGGACTACTTAGAGACACACACCCGTCGGACCTCCTAGCAACCAACAAACGCTTGGGGCCTCTTAGCATTAAACACACAACCACTTGGCAATACACACAGACACGACCTCCTCGCAAAAACACACTATCGTTCTTACAAACCACACCTACGACCTCCTATCAACACATACACGACCTCCTATCAGCACTCACGAGCCCTCCTGACAACACACGATGACCTACTTACAACACACGCATGACCTCTTGACGACACTCACGTACGACCTCCTTATAATACACATGCGACCTCCTTACAACACACACGCGACCTCCTGACGACATTCACGTACGACCTCCTTATAATACACATGCGACCTCCTGACAACACACACGCGCGACCTCCTAGCGGCACACACACGCGATCTCCTAGCGGCGCACACACGCGACCTCCTAGCAGCACACACGCGACCTCCTAGCGGCACACAGACGAGACCTCCTAGTGGCACACCGACGCGACCTCCTAGCGGGACACACACGCGACCTCCTAGCAACACACCCAACCTCCGGCCTCTTTACAACACACACATACGACCTCATAATGTTACACCAATACCACATAAACAGGTGTGGTGTCAGAAGCACTCAAACGACCAAATCTCAGCACCCTTATAATTTGCCCGAGTTTCATTTGGACGACAGTTACCTCCTAAACGCCACACATATTCAGAGAACCGCTTAACATCCTATCCCAATCGGTTACTACTGTCCTCGTATACCGGTATTTTTACACACTGGCTCACAAACCAGGATATGCACTGTTTTGGTATTGTTGTAGTATTGTTGTGGCCTAGTATAGCACTATACCTGTAGGGCTGGGTTGGGAAGACTGGGTAGGCGTGGATGGTTGTGGGTGGGAATACCTTTATAGCTCTAGCCTTTGGTACCAATGCCATCTGCAGGATACTTCTCAGAAGAAACAATGCAAAAGACAAGGGAAAAATCTCCTTTGCTGCCGCGAAAAAAGAAGTATGGTATTGGGTCTACTAGGCTGTCGAGAATTTGGGCAACAGAGGGGCCAGCAAGCTCTATGGAGGACTCCCAGAGTAGCAATCCTAATGGCCTCCACCAGCCAACCAAGGTTACCCTAGAGTCTACTAGTAGCAATCCCCTCCCATCAAAGTCTACTACAATGGATTTCGAAAGTAGCCCCACCCAACTACCATTCCACACCGCGCCACGATATGGCGCCCCTAGTGTATACGATTTCTACTATACAATGCACAATATAGAGAAAAAGGTGGACGATATAGAAAAAAGTAAGCCACTATTGCAGCTCTGGAAGTCGGTTCTGGACGACGATATAGAAGAGGTTGGAACCAGTGTAGGAACCATTGCGGACCTCGCGTCGTTTTCGACAAGATTGCAAATGGCAGGATATGCAGGATTTTCCGCATTGCTTGCATGGAAGGTCTGGAAAGTTACAAAGAACCACATGGAAGCCGCATCAAATTTTCTACCAAAACCAGAACCCGCCCTCAAGCCTACCCCAAGTCGGGACATTGGACATTGGCTTACGCTAGTTGGCGGGAACCTTTCTACATGGAATAGGAGACAGGGCAGGCAAATAGATCGATTGGGGCAGTCACCATTGGGAGAGGATATAAGGCAAAGAAATAGATCGCTTGGGCAGACCCACATTGGGAGAGGCTTTGTAGGCTATAGGGCAAATAGATCGCTTGGAGCAGACCATTGGATAGGGCAGACCAACGAATCGCTTGCATCCTGGTTGCTGGCAGTTGTGTGGCGGGTTGTCTGGTGGGTTGGCTGGGTTGGCTTGCTTTTGTTGGGCTGGTTTGTCTGGTTTTGTCTGTTTGGGCTGGTTTTGTATGTTTTGGCTGGTTTGGCTGGTTTGGTTGGGTTGCTGGTTTTGGCTTGTTAGTTGGAGAATCTTGAGGAAGGCTTGTTTTGGGTTGGTAGAAAAAAGGTAGCCGAAAGTCGGGTTGCTCTGGACCAAAAGTACACTACTATAACTGGTTTGCTGTCCACCTTGGTCCTCATTCTTGTGTAGATCTCCTTGTATTTCCTATCGAATGTGTTTTTCTTTTCGAGTGCTGCTAGGGTGACCTCTGTGCGTGGGTAGAGCGGTGGGGCTTGGCCGTGGATTTCAGTATAGTCCGCTTGGGCTTTTCGGGCGCGTGTAGAGTGGGACGTCATTACTCTACTGTTTTGTTAGTTCAAAAAGGAGTGCAAATGACAAAACTCAAGTCGCGACTCAAACGGTTTCCGGCCCTATTCCCAACCCCTGCGACTCGTGGTCCCCTGCAACTCATGGCCCAACCTCTACGACTCATGGCCCGGCCCCTACCCCTACGACTCGTGGCCCCCACTGCGACTCGTGGGCCTCCCTCTCCCCAGCAAAATCATAGCCTGCTGAGAGACTCCCTGTCATTAGTCTATTGTCCGCAGACACCAGCTGTAAAAATATATATGTATGTATATATATATATAGATATATATATATATAGATAGATATATAGAGATATATAGAGATATATATAGAGAGATAGATAGATATATATAGATATATAGAGATAGAGATCTATAGATATCTAGAGAGAGAGAGAGAGATAGAGATATACATATATATATCTATAGGGAGAGAGAGATCTCGATATATATCTTATCTCTATAGATCTTATATATCTCTCTATATATATCTCTATCTATATATCTATATATATCTATATCTATCTATAGATATATATATATATATATATATATATATATATATCTATATATATATATCGATATACATATATATATAAAGCTGTTAAGATTTAATAATAAGCAGGTGCGACATAATCGCAAACGGCACCCATTCCTTGAACGAGGGTGTTTCTAGACACCAATTAAAATGTAATATTGCCACTTCTTCCCTGGGACAGGAGCAAACAATTTCTGTTCTTCATTATATATGCTTAACCCCTACCCGCGCATGACACTGGCTTCTTGTGCATCGAAACTAGCCGATAAATCAATACGTGCTTTGATTATTTTACCAACGCCATTGATGTGGCTTCTCTCATACCCCAAACCCTAACTTGTTATTTCATGAATAAAAAGGAATGTATTTCCGATTCATTACATACAATTTGCATGATTCGCTTGTCGTGTTTAATATGATCTTGATATGAAGAGATGTGATATCATTGGATCACATCTACTACAAATTAAACTGCCAGTCGCGGCCGCATATTTAATTAATGAATGCAAAACATTAGTCTGGGAGTTCCTCATCCTAACAGCAAGCGACCTCAGAAAGTTCGCTCGTTTTTTCTATTGGCAATGTTTAGTCGCGAGTCACACAGTAATTACATTAAGAGGTGAAAGAAGATAGCTGAAGGTCCTTTTGAAACTGATGATTGTAAAGCACAATTGTTACGTGGAATATAGAAACGTGCATTAATTTTCTGGCACGAATATCTTGATGGAGCAATAAACCACTAGAGTCAATTTTTATTTGTTGGCTGTACCGAAAGGTGTGTATTTATATTTGCTACACACATTGGTTTCAGTTTTCAGAAAAGACATAAACCACAACATACCTCTTCCATTAAAATGTAAGATCAAAAGTCTTACTTATCGGTTAGTTCAACAGGGCCAAAGCTTTAGAGTACAAGCAAACATGGAATCAGGGCGCTACTTAGTACAATACCACCGACTGTTAATAATGGGGCTGACAATGCACAGACACAAATATTTAATAAAAAATAATCCAAAACATTTTATAATTACATATGAGCGAATCAATATATATAACCTTATTATTCACTTGTATATGCGCAACATCATAAGTAAATCAATTATGCAATTACGTCAATAAGCACAACAGGCACATAAATTCCGGGATAAGATGACTATGGTCACTTGATCACAATTGAAATTCGGTCTGTGTTGCTCATTAACGTAATTTACATGTCGACTGTTTATGATTATCTAATGTAAATCGGACAGTTACTGCACACTTTTCCTACGAGCACAAACCGCCATTTAGTTAGGCTCACTTTAAGTGGTAAAATATGCTACTACTGACGGCCGGTTTGTGGTTGCTACATCAGAACGATGTCATCGACAGGATCCCGGTACATTTTTGCGCTATAGTATATCCACCCTAGAGGAGGCGAATCAACATGCTCCGTCCTATAGATTCTGCGCATGTTGGAGGAAATAAGATGCATCTATGTATATATGAAATATGCATTGCAGCGTGTTGCATATAATTTCCGAAATAACAAATATTGTGATACTAACAAAAGGTATGTTTTTCTTAGCAATATCGGGCTTTACACTACACAACATGGCAGCCATTGAATTTCGTTCATACTCTGGCTTGCGTCGCTTTTCTTTCGTCCATGTGGATATCCTCATAAGTACTCTCTGGCATCAAAACTGTCGGTCCCTGTATACGGGAAAGTTTGTTAATGCCATATCAATTTCTTTCAATCTCATAATACATATACAATTAATTTTA
Organism: Urechis unicinctus; assembly: GCA_034190875.2. NCBI lineage: Eukaryota > Metazoa > Annelida > Polychaeta > Xenopneusta > Urechidae > Urechis > Urechis unicinctus. The sequence goes on from CM067345.1 coordinate 64,670,259, forward strand.
TTAAGCTCACATCTAATCCCTCATAACTGCTCGTGTCAGTATCTGTTTCCTTTGTCTGCACAGGTTTTGCTGGGGTTGACGTGTTTCTTATCTTATGTATCCGAATCCATGCGCAGTAGATTAATACGCCAAAATGAACGACAATAGAAGTTCCTAGGAGTACTGCTAGTGTAAGTGTAAGGTTTTTCCAGGTTTCACAGCGACAAAGTCTATCTGAAGAATGACAAACATTGTTCTCATAGTGCATAAAACGAACAACACTGAAGATAACATGCTCCATGGCTGCTGACAGTGGCATATCACAGACCCACCATTATCCAATATACTTGATATATTACTTTATCAGAGAAGAGCAAACTTGCATGATCAGAGTATTTATGTGATGTCTCAGCACTTATTCACATAATTATGGTGCCAGACACGTATACATTGAAGCAGAGTACTTCATTTACAACACATTTATCTGATGGTTTACCCCTATTGATCGCTCCAAGGTTATCATCGCCTCACACGGTGAGGTAATAGTGACTTGTGTATAAATGTTATTAGAAAACGTCTAGCTGACTATAAAAGGAGCGTTATGTGATAACCTTATGAGGTTCATTCGCTTTATATAAATATATTTACCAAGGGTTATATTTAGATATATGATGTCACTTACTAAATACGGTAACACTCCATGTCCTGGACACGGAAGAGAGCTGTTTGTTATTTACAACGAGAACCTTGACCTCCCAAACACCATCCATGACGTCACTAATAGTGGTGCTGGTAGAAGTGGATGGATTAGCAACGACATGTACCATCCAGTCGTCTGTTGTATTAGATCGGTAGATTATCTGGATGGAGGAGATACTGTCACATCCGGACGACTCGGACTGGTGGCAGAGGAAACAGGATATAATTCTTAGGTAGGAGCATAATTATTCAACAACTACATGGTGGGCAACTAACCTTCCATTCCACTTTTAATGCGGCTGGCCACGTGTATGTGATAGGTGTTAATCTCACGTTAGTAATCTGATCAGGATCTAAAAGCAAAGGTATCGAGGAATGACCAATGATTTTCCATATTCAATATGATTTTGCATTACGATATAAATATACTATATATATATTTAGGTATATATATTTATATAAATATATATAGATAAACATTTATATATATATACATATCTATTTATATATATAAATATATATATATATATATATATATATATATATATATATATATATATATATATGAATTTATATAAATTGTAATATATATATGGTTTGATACCAATATTATTCTTTCTATTTTTTGTAGACTCACCTACACAGGGTGTCTTAGCCATCCGTTCTGACGTTGGTCTTGAGAACACCTCAAATAAGACGCCATTATGTCTGTATATACTGACTCGCAGTGTGTACAACATGTTGTGGATCAAGCCGTTGATGACGGCACTGTATTCATTTACTCCAGGTACATGAGATACATTGGGTCCTGACTGGAACTCGGAGTCATTACTGGATTTAAACTGGACCTGGTAACCATAGTACTGAGCCAGGTGCGGTGTGATATCATTATCAGGGCCCCACATCACTTTAATTTGTGTTCCTCCGATGACGTCGGTAGATGGGATCGAATTAAATTCCAGTTCATCTACAAAAATAACAAGCACATATACCAAAAAGCTGAGCGGTTAATCATTGCATGTCTGATGAGGATACAACAGCAATGAGTAGTTGTGTTAACTAATGGTAGACTCACTGATGTGCGTGTCACATTTCCCTGCAATATACCAGTCTTGACATCCATAAGGACATTCTCCAGTTACGTGATCACATGTCATATAACCTCCTTTACAGTGTTGATCAGTGCAGGAAAACGCACAGTTTATCCCGTAACGTCCTGCTTCGCAAGCTGAACCAAATATACAGCATAGATACGCTGATAATAAGTACAAAATACAATAAGAAATACCAGATCGAGTGTTAAATATAAAATTAACATCAATTTAAACCGATTAAACGCACATGTAGCGCAGAGGGGTGGTATAAACCCAGCACATTCTTTGCATCCGACAATAATATTGCAGTCTCTGTCACATCTTGAGCAATCTGCAATGAATGCGATAGGTGTACACGTTAATACGTTTATAGTATGCAAATTAGCAATGTTAGTGTCGGCACGACACCATCACATGTTGATGATTGTCTGGTCGACAAATGCAATATCACAACCAAAAGCCATAATGCATATAGTCGCCTGTACAACGTAGATCATGTGTGCGACCCTTTACCTGTAAGGAAGTTACAACTCACCAACTGCAATTGCTTCATAACCCATAACCACAACCTCACAAATATTGATGATGTTTGGATCTAGGCCACCAATTCTCTGTAAGCTGACGAACCGACCAATGAAGGGCGAGGTGCAAGTCAGTGTAACACTGCCTCCAGCCGGAACAGGACCAGGATAGTAGAGACATAAGGGGTTCTCACTAATGTCACTGCTGTTACCCACGCGAATGTATACGTTTCCTGTACGTCGAGCGACTGAAAAAAGTTGTTAAGCCTTAAAGGTGTGTATGTATAAGTAAACATGTATATACATATGCTCGAACCATAGATGGATTAATCATTAGATTGGTAAGTATGTAGGTATTTACGCATGTGTGATGTGTTTTTGTGTAAGATGACGCCTATGGGCTGCCTTCAGTACTCGTCATTCAATGCCTTATGAGAGGCAAAATATCTTACCACCTGTATCTATACGGTTGAATATACTGATGTTGTCGATATGATATAGTCCTTTGAGATCCACACTCCACCAAGCGTAGTTTGTCCAGTCGGGAGCTGTATGAGCGCATGATGCTCCCTCCTCGGTCTCAGTTGACGGTAACTTGCCATCCACAGAGCGGTTAGCGTACCACTGTAGGTACTCTCCACTCTGGTGGACGGTTTTGTTAAGGGCGACATTTCCTGTTAGAATAGGCATTTAATGTAAATGGTTAATCGCCACTCGAGCCTTTAGAATGACCTTTCATATGCGTATTGTTTACATATTCGCTATAACCTACCGATTCTGCATCCGGGCCCTTGCCAGTCGAACCTTGTCTCGTTACCAGCCGGTCGTGGTTGCCCATCTCTGCATCCACCAGGACACTCGCCCGTCTGGCTGTCACATGGATCTTCGTGGGCGCAGTTACAAGGAAATATGCATTCACTGGAGCCCCCGTTGTAGCACGCTGTAAAAATATGGCCTTGAGGTTAAATGTCGCCCATGCTCAGCCCAAAAGACCAACGTCAGGTTCTATTTATCACCTTGTCGGTCCAACAGTTTAAGCGAAATTTTTTGGTCGATGCATTCGATCAACCCAGAACTTACCACTTTTTTCACGAAATATGCATGTTCTGACGAGTTTCGGGCGATCAGTGTCGAAAGTTATAACCTAATTCGGTTCGAGATAATGTTTCATATTCCTATCGTCTGCGGAAAACTATATTTTCGATAACTTTCCAAGTTTACCGGTGATATTTTCTTCCGAAATACAAGCATGGAGGACGATATCCCAGACAGCCCCAGAAACTTCCGATGTAAATAAGGCGGTGAGAACATATGCAAAAACTATAGCTGATAATTCCTGTCGCCTTTTCCCCAGGCTTTCGTTGCTTTCTTCGTGATTCGTTGTGATATTTGTGCGACAGTGAATGTTAGTGGCCTTTTCTACATGTTAGACAAGGTCATTTTAGCTTTTAGCTTCGTGCCACAAATAGTCCATGTGAACCCGCGTCTTGTGAGTAGTCTCGCCTATGTTCCAATTGGTGAATCCTCCCGCTGGTCAGTTTACGCCGCCTTGCCGCCATGTTGCCAAGTCGGGCTGACGTAGTTTTGTATCAAAATGACGCCCCCACTCCCACCAACCATAGCAATGAAAATAAGTGGTGTATATATAAATGCTAAGAGAGCCAGTCCTTTTGCAAGCGTCAGCAGAATAAATTCACTCAACTAATCATCTAATCACTGCTATTAGAACAAGGCAATATGGTATCCACAATCCATGAACGAGAAAAACTGCTTAGATTAGCACATTTAAGTTAGATGTTTACTTTTTCACATAGTTTTGTTCTTTAAACAACAACTTTGTGCTGATTTTCAGGTTCTAGATACATTGCTATTTGACTCGCCTCTCACGGAACAAGAGAATGACTTTGGTCCTGCTCTGGTGATCCTTAAATATCCTCCTTTTGGATGCTTGATATTGTTGCTATAAGTTGTTATAAGATCTGGCGGATATTCAAGCATTGTAAACCATCTGTATCGCACTGTTGTGACAATCCCCCCAAAACACCTGGTGTTGGACAAGTGGTTCCTCAAAATATTCATTCTGGGTTTCGCGGTCTGTTCCAGTCCGGTGTTCATGGGCTTTCGACTGGTCGAGAGAGGCGCAAAAGGTGGATCAAGCCAGGTGATGTAATATATCATATTATAATTTAGACTAAAAAAGACCAAGAGTTCCTTCAATTTCCTTGAAACATCAAAAAACGTATAATTAAATTGCTCTTTATATCCTCAGTTACGAGTTGTGCGATAGATTTGGAAAACTTATTAACCCTTAAGGCCTTGCGTAGGGCACCATGATGTAAATTATGCAACGCCCAGACCGCATAAATAGAGGCTAATCACAGTTTTCTGATCCATTTTGTTACCGAAACCTATGCTTACAGTTATCCTGATCTGCTTTGCCGATAAAACTGTCATCAATCTCCTTACGCTTAGCTTAGTTGGCATCTTGAATGATCTTAACCTTCCTTCAAATGCGTTTTTTTTTGTTTTATGACACGTGCAAAACACAGACATCATCGAGAAACCAGGTAAGTTGTTTAATGTGCAATGAAGCCATCCACGTACCCCAATAGTGATATAGGCACATATCACAACAGTAAGGAGTCATTAACGAAGTCATTAACGGAAATAAAGTGGAATAAACCAGCCGTTTAATTTCATGAAGTATCTTTCCTCGTGCCATTCATTCTAGTCATGACTGCTGTTAAGATACTGCTAAATCCTACTTATCACCAAACAACTGATCTATCAAACATAAAAAGCACATACTTATCCTGTTTCAAACTGATAGAAAGGTTCATTACTGTTTTAAGATCAACCATTGTAACTATGCAATTCAAAGAAATGTACATCCTCCACTACCTCAAACACAATGGAGGAGATCATACAGTAAAGTAAGTGCTGAATGATTGTTTTTATATTTCTCTTTTATATGAAAATGATAGTTTATACTTTCAAATCAACAACTAACATAGGCAATATTTTTACACAACAATCAACATATGTGAGGCCAGTGATTTGAATGATGAGGATATGGAAGCACTAGAAATCCCACCCAATCTGAACTCCACTCTTGATATTGCAGAAATGCGCCAGGCTGATGCTCACACTTCTCTAAGTGTTAGTTTCCCCCGCATATCCCACATTATTGGTTTTGGATAACTGGTTTCACAGAGGATGGTCTGGGGACCCGATTGGATGAACTGCCTGTATCCAGTGTCAAGTTTCCAGCTCTAAACGTATATGAATAATGCTATACTCATATAAACACATATCCATGTGTTCAATGTATGGATAATAAAGTCTGAATTTTCCATTTGCTGTTTGTTGTCTGTAAATAATTTCTTCTCTTGTATGGGCAATGTTGCTGGTCGTAGTCTCCAACACATATTTATGAAGACATAGAGCATTAAAATTTGGATTCTGTATCACACATTTAATTTCTGGTAAATCTACTATTTTTACCATCACTTTCTCCTGCTTCACACAGCAGACGCGCCTTGACGGCCGGCCTGTCGGAGCAGCCTCCGAATTAAACTAGCCAATGCACTCGCCCCTGGTGTTTTCATGACCTTCTACAGCGCGGATTTGAGATATCGAAAGTAGTAAATAGCGCGGGCACTGTCAGATGCGAATTTTCTTTGCTTAGGATTTAAACGTTCTAGGTAAAAGGTGCTTGATTTAGTAAGATCGATGAGAATTGCCCCAAATCAAAATATAAGACGGTTACATGCAGTGATTGCAATTGCAATGGATCTCACCAATCAATGTTTTGAAGATGGTCTGTGTTTCAAACTCTACATGGCACGATACCAGCTACATTCTCTGGATTTGAATGCTCCATCATTTGAGACTCCTCCTACCAAAAGTCCATCTACAAATCGTCCAATTCAAATACATCGCTCTCCAAAACTTCAACATTCGCCGATGTTAATGATCAAAATTGCGAACCTGTCAGTGACGGGTTCTTCGTGTGACGTCACGAGATGCCGTGTTAACAATAGAAAAATGACGGCAGGTGCCTAAAAATCTACTTGCGATTTCAATTTACCTTACGTTCGGGGGTAAAATCGAATAAATGCAATATTATCTTACATTTGGTTTCATTAAATGACAATTGGACGTCATAGACACTTTATAGCCTTGCAGTTGTTCTAACCCCGGCACATTCGTGAGGACCGCCCACATTGGTTATTAGAGACCAATTGGTGTACATTATAAAGGTTATAAAGCGATAACCACTTTTTCTGAGCTATTCGTGATTAGCGCAAAAGATAAAGTAATTTTGGAAGGCCCGGGTTTCAACCTTGCTCCAAATATCGATGTGTGTGTAAAAAAGAAAGCTCCAGTCTTTACAACAATCATGCAAAATATATGGTTCCTAAGAGAAAGCATGCGCGTTTAAAACCAATGCTAGGGACTAACTCATGATACATAAAGGTTACTTACCTCCTTCAAGAGATCCATGTAACGCGAGTATCACAACAACCAAACATATAACGTCTACAGCGGCCATAGTGCGTCGTGGGAATGATGGCTCTTGATAACTGCTTTCATTTGGTATTACCAGTACTTCCTGGTTCAAGCAGCTCCAACGTATATAAAGACTTATATTTACAAGGCTCGTTCACGCGGGGTGTTAAGGATACCTTCTTTGAAAAGTTAACAGGCTTTTATCGACACACTGGCTGTTATGCTAACACCGCCCATATTTGTTGTGGTTTGTTCTCATGCACTTAAGACTACCATGTTTGAATAATTCATATGCAGATCACTTTATTTCAAGCAGTTAAAGTCCAATCTAACAGATGTGTCCGAACGAATACCCTTATTCCCAAGCCACGTAGAGATTGCGAAGTATGTCCGCGTATTTGAATAACGTGTACGCATGGGTTCACAGGGGCTATACAAGAAAATAGTGAATGTGGTTCATCTTGCTCAAATACATCATAGTGAGAGCATCACGACCCCAAGCACCGAAACTACCAACCAGATGAATGTGCTGGTGTGATGTCATCATTGGTCGCCATACCTATGTCACAGTTATGGTCGTTGCAAAGGCTGCCTGTTGGGTTCTTGGTTTTACCGGCAATCGGATCATTCGGTGTTGAAGCAATGGAAGTTGAAAATCATTTCCAAATGATCAGTCTTGCACAGAGGAAATTAAATGCCATTTTTAAGCATTGTGTTTATAGATGGTGCCCACTTCAGGTCTTTGGCTTGGCCTGCTTGCCATTAGTTAAAACTGATAGAAGCCATCACAAATGTTGTAAACCAAAGTGTAGTGAGATGTTGGGCTAAGGACGGTCAAATCATTGACTACTGATTAGCATACTTTAATGTTTTTGATAAGAGCTTGGATGTCAAGTGGATGTTAATATGATTGTTTCAAAATCTCGCCATTAATCAAATGTAGCAACTATCAGATACTGCAAGCATGGAGAAGCGTCCGAATGTTTAATTCGTACATCATTGATACGCAAGAGACTGACTGACTTGTAAATTGTTCAAACGATCAACATTGTTACTTGCCTTTGCTAATCATTAGGATGAATGGATATGTCTGGCCAAGGCTACGATTGGGTACGATTTATTGCCATTTGACTGTTCTTATGGCCCTATTTGGAAGCAAACCTATTGGTCATCACTCTTTCAAAACCTCACCATAGCGCCCCACACAATATGCATGCCATGTGGTACATGCACTGTTATAATGAATTCAACATTTCGATTCTGAGTGCTTTATGTTGGTGCAAAACTGACCTCAGAAAGGTTTCTAGATATCAGCCAAAAGTGTTTACACATGCATTTGGTAGCATAGCTAATGTAGATCATGACTATCTTGGTTACTAATTTCATATTCTGCCTGACATATATCAGCTCTGCCTAAAATTAAGCACTTAGTACTTTAAGTGAGGGTTCAGCCTGCCGATTCAAGTGCGTGTGAATAGCTGCCTAAATGATAGCAAAGGTTTTGAGCTAATAACGAAGGCTTTCTTCGCTTGAATGAAACCTCTGCAACGCCACAGTCACGCACTGTATGGGGTCAATAAACCACCTTTTATTATCCATTGACTGGCGTGACTGGCCATCGTTTAGTGGTTTGATCGGGAATTTTATACTGCAAATAAAAAAAGTGTGCTTATCATACATGGTTCGATTCAAACGATCACAGTTTTTAAGGAAGCAATTGTCCCGATGCGGACGACACACGCGAGGCTGCTTCAATATGCGACAACACGCAAATTCAGGAACATTGCTGAGCTCGCAGAATGATTAATTCCTTCACTATGTTACATGGTCGATGCATAGAAGAGAAGATTAGCACACTGCTGTCGGCTTCATATACACAGCAACTGCATAAATAGGAATACAAAGAAACTTACATCTGTCTTTAATTAGCCTACAAAACAACTTGGGCAGCTCGCATTAGCTCAGTACGTACTATCTGTATATATTGCCAGGCGCCTGTACACGATAGTATTTGAAGACTGTGTAAATCATGAAGTTATAACTTAGCAGTTGTTCCCTCTAATTTGTCTGTGATATGGTTATTAATGTTTACTTTAACGAACCCTAATGGCAGTACATGTAATGGTCATCAGGTTGGATATGGCGAGATTGGTGTATATTGCGATTATTGTTGGACGTCACTACCCGTGTGAACGAAAGGTTTACAGCTCCACATTCTTTCTCACCTTAAAATTCATCAGGCAATAATGAGTTTTTCCGCTGACAAGCTTTTTGCAGATGTCGCAATGGGCGAGCAATATATTGTGCGCAAATTACTACGCTAATAATAGTTCTAACGTTTTGGTCTTCTGCATGTGTGGGTTTGGTTTGGGGAAAAAAAAAAACCCGTTTTCCCAAGCCTCCAGTTGGGCGATTGCACGGTCGTGTGACGAACAGCCTATTGAAGCATGTCATTGAACTGCTCATCTAGAAAGCGGACGATTCTACGACTGCTGTTTGCATATTGTAAATCGTTGCGACTTGCTAACATCGCTAATCGTAGACCAGACTTTTGTGCATGAAGGCATTATTGACATTGTTGGATGTTTTATTTATTTTTTAGTTGTTTTTTAAATTATCGGTCAGGTGACGTTCTGATCTCTCCTTTCGTAAATATGTTGTTACTGGTGCATTAGATTGCACTGGATAAACAGAATCCACGCCACATTTTGCGAGCGATAAAGACAGTTAACGACCAGTGATCCCATAAGTATGTAGTTTATTGTCACACTTAGAAGTAGGAAGATAGTGGATCCATATAACGCGAGTATCACAACAACCAACCATATAACGTCTACAGCGGCCATAGTGCGTCGTGGGAATGATGGCTCTTGATAACTGCTTTCATTTGGTATTACCAGTACTTCCTGGTTTAAGCAGCTCCAAAGTATATAAAGACTAATATTTACAAGGCTCGTTCACGTGGGGTTTTAAGGATACCTTTTTTGGAAAGTAAACAGGCTTTTATCGACACACTGGCTGTTATGCTAACACCGCCCATATTTGTTGTGGTTTGCTCTCATGAACTTAAGATTACCATGTGTGAATAATTCATACGCAGATCACTTTATTTAAAGCAGTTCAAGTCCAATCTAACAGATTTGTCCGAGCGAATACCCTGCCATGTGATTATAGTACTATCGCAGATCATAGCGTGATATGTTATTCCAAAGCCACGTAGAGATTGCGAATTCTGTTCGCGTATTTGAGGAACGCGTACGCAAGAGTTCACAGGGGCTAAACAAGAAACATATGCAATGTGCCTCAGTGCAGTTACTCTCCTGATTATCATATAGTTAGGACACATTATAGTGAATGTGGTTCACGACTGATATACTCGTAGATTGTTCAAACAATCAACGTTGTTACTCGCCTTTGCAATGTTTTGAGGATGACCAAGGCTACGATAGGGTACGATTTATTGCCATTTGACTATTCTTCTGTCCCGATTTGGAAGCAAACCTATTGGTCATGACTCTTTCAAAACCTCACCATAGCGCCCCACATAATAGGCATGCCATGTGGTACGTTCTCTTTAATAATGAATTCCACATTTCTGTTCTGAGTGTTTTATTTTGGTGCAGAACTTACCCGAGAAAAGTTTCTTGATAACAGCCAAAAGGGCTTACATATGCATCTGGTAGCATATCCAATGGAGATCATGACTATCTTGGTTACTAATTTCATATTTTGCCTGAAATATGTCGGCTCTGCCTTAATTACTTAGTTATTGAAGTGTGGGTTTAGCCATCCGGGTCAAGTACGTGTGCAAAGATGCCGAAATGATAGCAAAGGTTTTAAGCTAATAGTGAAGGATTTCTTCTCTTGAACGAAACCTCTGCAACGCTTACAGTCACGCACTTAGTATCCATTGACTGGCGTGACTGGCAATCGTTTAGTGCTTAGATCTTGAATGTTATATTGCAACGCATCCTTAGTCGTTATTTGTGGCATGGACGTTATACGTTGTATTTGTGCAATGTGTATAAGGAATCAAAATGTCTTGAGCAGTAAGTAACCATTCAGTATCATTTGCGTTTGAATGACATTTGCCCATAAAGCTGCAAGTATCAGTTATGAGAAAAGTATTAAACAATCTTTGATTAGCATTCAAACTACTTCTGAATTCATAGTATTAAAATTTATTAGCGAAATCAGAGCCTTATTGTTACAAATTGGTATTTGCGTTCACTCAGTTAATGCAAACCGACACCTATGCTTGGCTGTGAGATAATACTAACTTTATTAGAAGACACACCCATTTATGTAATACTATAATGACCACGGAAAAGAAGCTATTGACGTTTGGTGTTCAAGGAATTATTCACCACAATTATACGACTACATGGATCATACTAATCCCAGGGCTGTTGACCATTTCACCCTCAGCCCTCCGTCCAACATCAAGGTATTAAGTTGATCATCCTACATGGTATTACATATATTCAATTATACGACAAAAGGATTGGCATGAATCTTTTTCCTGATGCTGACAGATGAGATCCTGAATCAGTATGCGTACCAGACGGGAGGCTGCATTAATATACGTACTAGACGGGAGGCTGCATTAATATGCGTACCAGACGGGAGGCTGCATTAATATGCGTACCAGACGGGAGGCTGCATTAATATGCGTACCAGACGGGAGGCTGCATTAATATGCATAAAAGACGAATGGCCGCATCAATAAGTGCACCAGACGAGATGCTTCATTAAAATGCGGCAAGCAGGTTGGCTTATAAGCTCGTTGAGATATAAAGTCTGATCAATATGGCAATATAGTAAATGGGTATGACATTCTTACATCTGCCTAGATACCAAGAAAACAGCTAGCAAGGCATAACTTAGTTGCATGTGACTAGCAGATTAAATGTGTCATCCCGTGATCATTATGCTGCATTTTTCGTTGCTGATGAGAATACGATGGGTTAGACGGATGACTTCCACGTTATTGGATGACTTTTCCATGGAGTAATGACTTATCCATGAACGGCTGACTTCTTAATGGATTAATGACTTATCCGTGAACGGCTGACTTATTCATAGATAAATGACTTATCCGTGAACGAATGACTTCTCAATGCATTGTTGACTTTTCCATGGATTGATGAATTCTCTGTAAACGAATGATTCAATAAACTGATGATTCCTTCATGAACGAATGAATTCCGTATACATTGATGACTTCTCCGTGAACGTATGTCTTCTCCATTGAGGATTTCTCTGTGAACCAAGGACCTATCCATGGCTTGATGACTTCTCCTCGGATTGATGACTTCTGCGATTACGGATGACTTCTGCATATATGGATGGCTTCTCCATGAACGAATGACTTTTACTTGGATCAATGACTTATCCATGAACGGATGACTTCTCCATGGATTGATGACTTATCCATGAACGGATGACTTCTCCATGGATTGATGACTTAACCATGAACGGATGACATCTCCTTGGATTGATGATGTATCCGTGAATAGATGACGTATTCTTGGATTGATGAATTCACCTTGGAAGATTGACTTTTCCATGGATTGATGACTTCCTCTTGGCTGTCAGTATTCTGGATCATCAAGTGGTCCCGGAGGATATCGTTTTTTTGCCGTCGCTGTATCATCAACATAATGATCACAGTTTTATTGAGGAAGCAATTTTCCCGGTGCGGACGACACGCGAGGCTGCTTCAATATGCAACAAAGCACAGATTCAGGAATATTGCTGATCTAGCAGAAGGATTAATTACTTCACTATGTTACATGGTCGATGCAATGAAGAGAAGATTAGCACACTGATGTCAGCTTCATTTACACAGCAACTACCTCCATAGGAATATAAAGAAACTTACGTCTGGTTCTAATGAGCCTACTAAGCAATTCGGACGGCTCACATTATCTCTGTATCTAAAATTCGTATATATAGCGCCTGTACACGACATAATTACAAGGCTGTGGAAATTGTAAAGGTGTAACTTAGCAGTTGTTCCCTCTAATTTGTCTGTGATATGGTTAATAATATTTACTTCGATGAACCCCGATGGCAGTACATGTAATGGCCATCAAGTTGGATATGGCGAGATTGGTGTATATTGCGATTACTTTTGGACAGCACTTCCTGTGTGAGCGGAAGGTTTACAACTCAACATTCGTTATCGCCATAAAATTCATCAGGCAATAATGAGTTTTTCCGCTAACAAGTTTATTTGCAGATGTCACAATGGGCGAGTAATAAATTTTGCGGAAATTTCTATGCTTACAATAGTTCGAACGTGTTTGTCTTCTGCATGTGTGAGTTTGGCTGGGGGAAAAATTAACTTCCAAAGCCTTCTGTTGGGCCATTACACGGTCGTGTGATGAGCTGCCTATTGAAGCATGTCTTTGAACGGCTCATCTGGAAAGCGGACAATTCAACGACAGCTCTTTTCATATTGCAAATCGGTGCGACGCACAGCCATGCATATTGTTAGACTTAGGATGATTGATTGACTGAACGTTACTCTTACATCGCTAATCGTACACCAGAGTTTTGTCCATGAAGGCAGTATTGATATTGTTGGATGATAGTTAATTTTTTTATGTTTTATTTAAATTATTGTTCAAGTGTCTTTTGACCTCTCCTTTCGTAAAGACGTTGTTACTGGTGCATTAGATCGCACTGGATAAACCGAATCCACACCACATTTTGCGAGCGATAAAGACAGTCAACGACCAGCGATCCCATAAGTATGTAGTTTATTGTCCCTCTTAGAAGTAGGAAGATAGTGGATTTTGAGTGCAGTTACATTTATGGCGTCAGGAATTATCCACGAATAATGCAATACACGGGAACTGTAGGTCACTCTTATTGTTGCTTTAAATAACATCAAGTTATTTATTGAATATTTCTTTCTTTGGAAAATTGAGCTATTCATAAATGCCTAAATCCCTGCGCTTATATTAAGGAAAGTGAAGAGAATCATTTTGTTTTACAATTGTGAAGAATATCACCCAGGAGTAATTAGGATTAACCCCCAAGTAATACTTGACGGAATTACGGAATGAACGAGTGAGACAGTTGTCATAATGTCTAATTTTGGCGCTGCACTGCTATTTGATCAATTATGATCAACACCTACACCATCACAGTGCCTGTTGTAAGCCCCTCTGGTCGCCAACTGTCCATTATTTTAACTGTGTGATGCTGTAATGTGGGACCGTCCATCATTGAAATACGCGAAGATGATGAGTGGTGGCTGAGAAACCTGGGGACACAGTTTGAGGAAATACGTAGGAAATTGGGGCGGTTCCAATGTTACTAATTCATATTGTATGGTTTGCTATAAAACATAATCTGTGAGATTGTGGTATATAATACCATGCAATGTTTATCAAATTTGTCATGATCTAGTGAACTGATGTCTACAATAAGTACCCGGTGACAGATACAGCTGTCAGAAAGTGATTAAAATTTGACTTTTGTAATTAGAACAGAGCAGTTCAATTCCCGGATATATATATAAATATATAGAGATATATATATAGTATGTATATATAGATAGAAAGAGGTATATATATAGGATAGATATACAGAGAGAGAGAGAGAGAGATATATAAAGATAGAGAGAGATATAGAGAGGATAAATCTAGAGATAGGGAGATGTTAGATAGAGATCTAGAGAGGGAGATATCTATACATCCCTCTATCTCTGTCTCTATGTCTATAGAGAGATAGATATCTCTCTCTAGAGATCTATCTCTCTCTCTCTCTCTCTCTCTCTCTCTCTCTCTCTCTCTCTCTCTCTCTATCTCTATCTATCTCTATATATATATATATATATATATATCTCTATATATATATCTCTATATATATCTATATATATATATATATATATATCCACGAGGCGCGCAACAAGTATCCGATTGTACAAGAGCGGATGGCTGTGCAGAATGGAATGGTGTTCAGACTACCAGAACACTCTCCTGGGTGCATTGGGGAGCACCGTGGAGGTCGAGAAGCTGGTACAAAACCTATGCAACAAAGAGAAGTATGTCATACATTACAAGATCCTCAAGCTCTACCTATCGCTAGGAATGCAGTTGACTAAGATACACCGTGCGTTCTCATTCGACCAAAGCCCATAGATGGAGCCCTACATTAGAATTTACTTCAACCTGCGTAAGTATGGCACAGGCGACTTTGATAAGGACCTGTACCAGCTGATGAACATCTCTGTGTTCGGTAAGACTATGAGGAATCTCCAAAGGCCAGCCAATGCTAATATCGCGCGCAGAAGAGGCAAACACAGTCAGGCTTGTGGCTAGTCCCGCCTATACTCGTCACTAAGTTTTCGATGACGACCTGGCTGACTTGCATATGCACAAGACCCGTCTAGTGCTAAACCGCCCGGTGCATGCAGGTATGTCCATAGTCGACCTCTCCAAGAACCTGATGTACGACTTCTATTAAACACAATGAAGTCCAGATATGGTAACGACCTGCACTTGCTATACACAGCCACGCACTCTCTGCTTACGGAGATCCACGCAGCTGATGTGTACGCAGACATGCCGGCGGACCTCACACCCACTTTGACACAATCCACTACTCACCTGATCACACACTCCACACCAGGACCAATAAGAAGGTCTTGGGGAAAATGAACTACGAGTACACCGATGTGCCTAACGAGGAGTACGTGGGCTTACGCCCAATGATGTACTCGATCTCGATGTTTGACGCGGGCAAGTTATAAAAAGCAAAGGAAGTGACGAAGGTTGTAGTGAAGAAGCACCTACACCACGCGCAATACATGGAGTCTCTGTTCACACAGAAGCAATTCCGCAATGCGATAAACAGTGATGGTCATATGATATATGGGCTACACGTCAACATGGTGTCAGTCTCCTCGTTTGACCCAAAGCGGTGGATAGCCAAGAACGGCGTAGACAACCTAGCCTATGGTCCCGTGAATTAACAAGCGCCGTTGGGGGTCGGACCCGCTAAAATATATAAGCCTGTATAAGGGGACTGGCCCCCGTTGGTTTAATTAAGTAAGGTGCGCCAGTACCTCTATTTTCTATACTACTGCTGGACTATCATAACGCTTACCAGTGCATTTATTTCATAGCGCGATTGCTTTGGTCGTAAAGTAGTTACGTTTTCAGATTCGCTTGTTGTTGCAGAAGAAGTGCAAACGAACATAACGAGTAGCGGTTTGACCAGCGATTTGTTCATTGTAAAGGTGATTTTAAGCTACAACCGTTTTCAGTAATGTTGAATCATAGAGGATTGTAAAGGCTGAGTCGTCAAAGTTGTGTATGCTATGTTCCGCGATAAAATTTCATTGTAATGATTGTCCTGAGTAGTTTTCTGTAATAAGGTCAATACACAACTAGTAAGTCAATAAGACCACCGCTTACCCCGTCAGTTCATGCACTCACATCACCTCAATGAACTCACGAACCTGGTCCCCATTATTGAAGTTAATTAGGGAGACCAAATCACAGTCGACTTTGACACTGGGCGAACCATTACGATGGGCCATGGGAACCATACAGAGATTCGGCTCTTTTTGTGTGATGTACACTGCGTATTTCACGCTCATTGGAAGAGCCAAGGTCTGTAAATGATTACTATATCCTTCGTCAATAATGCGAACGCACACTGAAGCATAAGCACATACATCAAGATTTAGGTCAAGCGTTATCGCTCTCATGAACTAGTTGAATGTCGTTATTAGACAAACTTTTATCGCGGATGTCTCAGTCAAGAGTAGAGCTAGCTATATTACATATATTTGTGCAAACCTCGCCGAGCTAAGGTTACATTGGGTTGTTTATGATCGACCTTCATTGACCCGAACTCCCCCTCATACGATTTCATGCCATTACCCAATTAAAGTTACCCTAATTATCCGCTGTTTACATGCCATGATTATCATTGCCAGGTGAACAGCTGTAACATCATGGCATCAGAAGAGGCACGTGACTGGAGAACCGGACTGTCAGTTCAGGAGAGACAAAGATTCATGTATGAGGGTAGATATGCCAGTGATGTGACCTTAGAGGTAGGCAAGGTCAATCCAGTGAAGATAGCCGCCCACAAATTGGTGCTGGTGTGTGGGTCTCCGACATTTGAGGCCATGGTGGCGGCAGGACGAGAGGGTGATATTGTGGTGGAGGACGTGGAGCCGGTAGTGTTCGACGCTTTGCTGAAGTTGGTTTATTGTTTGTGATGTTAATCCGATAGCAAATATAAATCATATACCATAATGAATAAAATCTTTTGCATACGGTTTACCAAGATTATGCTTAAATATATGTTTTCTATGATAGTAAATTGAGATGTTGGCCTCCTGTTGTCAGGTTTCTGTACTGTGAGCAGATAGAACTGAAGATAGATACCGCTTTGGATGTTTTACACGCCGCTAGGAAGTATAAAGTGTCTCAGCTGGTGGTAAAATGTACAGACTATCTGACGGGCACCATTGATGTCCACAGTGTGTGTCTCTACCTCAACAAGAGTGTCCAATATGATGAGAAACAACTGTTTGAAGGTTGTATGGATGTTATTTCCTGCAACACTAACCAAGTTCTTGATTCCACAGAATTCACTCGTATATCTCACCAAAGTCTGAAGGAGGTACTGGAATCTGACTTGACTTACTGCGTTTCACCCCGCGGTGTATACGCAGCGTGTCTGCGCTGGGCAGATGCATAGTGTACTGTTGAAGCCAAAGTTCTCACAGACAAAAACAGACGAGCAGTGTTAGGGAGCTGTCTGTATCTGATACGCTTCCCTGATATGTTAATGAAAGAGTTCACAGAAGTGACGCAGGAATCCAAGTTGCTAGGTAACAACGAGCGTTTGCAGATCATGGAATACATCGCCCATCGTGAACCCGGTTATGAGTATTAGGGGCCCATGGTGTTTAATGTGGCTAAGTGCAACCAAGGTGAAGAATACCAGATAAAAAGATATACGGGTTATAAACAGAAGAGATGGGACTCGCCTGGAACTTCTACTATTGATTTCCAGTGCAGCAGAAGCGTGTGGATCACAGGCGTCGGTCTGTATGTTGGTAGAAGATGGAAAGATAATGAAGTTGTTGTGAAGCTGATGGATGATGAGGGTGAAGTGCTGGCAGACACTGGCAATGTGGTGATGTATAAGTGTAAATCCGATTTTACTAGGATCAACTCTTGCCTGCCTATTGACGTTCGTTTCCCCGAAAACGTTCGTATTCGTCGAAACCACTTATACAGAATATCAGCAGACTATATGTGTGTACAATGTCGATATGGAACAGATGGACAAGAAACTGTTGAGAATGATGGCGTCACTTTCACGTTCAGACAGACACCTGGCAATAAGACTTCTGTCAATGAAGGTCAAATACCAACGATTTTATTCGTGACCTAGGTCAACTGCAAAGTAATTAATCATATGTTAGCGATCATAGCCTGTTCATCGATTCTCCTCTGATGTTTTTATCCATATTACATAAGCTCTGATTGGTTAACCCCTGTGAAACATTATTAGTGATTGACATTGTCCAACTGGCATGGAGTGAACAAATCTAATGTTCAAAGTAACAAATAAATCTTGATATTTGATTGAAAATTAACCATGTGTAATTTAACATGCATTCATTCTGCACTTGACACAAGTTATTGAGATGAATGTGTTGGAAACTGGATGCCAGGAAGTCGTCGTGGTAAACGAAAAGGTGAATCGAGTGATGGAAATGTCCAGGAAGGGTCGATATTTCTTCAACGATTAATTGTACTTTTTTCATGGACATGACATGATTTTCACTAAAGATATTCCAGAGCAGATGCTTACCTTCAACAAGGAATTTTATTTCTTTTCACATAAATTGTGTACATAGTTTGATAAATTGAGCGACTTATGACAGAGATAGGTAAACTAGAATAGCATCTACGAATTCAAATGTTTCATTATCTTGTAAAACGTCAACCTAGAGACATGATTATTATAACAAACCTCATTATGATCCTATTAATTACGATAACGGTATTGATGACTATAAAAACAGAGTTACAGTTCCTGTCAGTTTGTATCCCCCAACATTACAGGAGCTCTGATGAATTGCGAGTTCGCCATGCAACCATTAAATTCGCCAATAGCTGCAGCAGGAATGGCGTAGAATTTTGCTAAGTAGATCATTGAGTCTTACCTATCCAAGTGCACATTGGCTAATCCTAAGAGTAGGGATGTGACAAAATATCACAAAGCGAGGGACACAGATGTTATTATGATATACAAAGCGGCTAGGATGAAAGAATAAAATACCAGGCAGGATACTATCAACTGCAAATCAAACGTTTCAACGGACAGCAATGATAACGTATGTTTGGTACTTCCCCGCACGCGCGAAAAAGACCCGTAAGTCAACTATGCACCATGGCTAGAGCTGTGATTTGTATGGACGGGTCAGAGATGGGGCATTTCAACTCGATTAGCTGTGAGAGTATTTTTGCATAGTGTGTTGAGTATGATATATATGACGATAATGGTGAATTTTATGAGAACAGTTGATATGGCGAGTTTGTAGTATGTAACGTTATGCAGTGTGTGGCAATGCTAATATAATAAAATCATACATGTCAGCTCATCGCATTAAGTGAATGTGTACGCATAATTTAGCGGCGGGAAATGGACATACGGAGAAAAGCAGCGTGATCAATTGTTTGCTTTTGTGAGATAAACAATAAAACATAGCTTTTCAGATTCAAGATCAGAAAGCAATATTAAAATAACAATAGTTTACCAATACACATCGCACGCTCAAATTGAATCAAGAAGATTGGTGGGTTTGTAGCAAAAAAAGTTTGTCGAGATATTTTGACAGGTTTTGCTTTTTGAGCCGTTTTCTTGAAAACCTTAACAATAAACCTTGCTTTACCAGATCCTCTTGGCGTATCCGCCACAGGTGATTTTCACGCAACATGAAGCCTAATACTTCAGCATTCGCAGTCATACACTGACTAATTTTCGAAATTGCAAATGACATCATCGGTTCTTAGTTGAATAAAGTATTAAGCTATTATGCATAATGGACCATGGAAACTCTATATTCAACTATCAGGAACGAAGGCCCAGGATGACAAAGAGACTCAAACGGAGTAGCGTCAGTTAATTGGAGTGAAAAAAATAGAATGGATAATCGATATAATATTCTGCAAACATCAACGATTAGAAAATTGGAAACACCCTGCTATATAATCACCCTTTATGTTCCGGATTTACAACGAGCCGGCCCAATGAAAGCGTTGTTCGTAGCTCCTTGTTGGTATGAGACACAGCGGCCGGTGCTTAGGCCGCCTTGCTGCTGCTGGGAATAATCATGTAGGCACACTGAGGAATGTAGATTGCGATGTCTAAGGACGATAATTTTTCGAGACCTCGCTTGGATGTGCTTAATGACGTGTTAATCCACAGTGCGGCTCGATGCCCCCAAGCCATGTCTTGCCTCATCCCTCTTTATCACGTCTCCTCTACTCGCCCTATTAATAACAGGGTTCAGTCAAATTACCTTAAGCACAACACGCATTTGTGATGCTTCGTAATAAGGAAAATATTATCATATTGTGATGCGACTGCCCATTTTACGTCCTGGGTTTACCATCTCATCGCAACGATGGGGTTCAGCGAGTGCATAGCGCTTTTTCGTCACACATTATATGTGATTCATCACGCCATAAAATAACTTTTGATACAAATGCACTTCAATCACCTAGCTTGCTTGACAAGCTTATAAGCTAGATGTACGAATTTGTTTCCAATTTAAGCGAACCTCACCTTCGAATCATCGTGTATTTAACATTTAAATGGTACTGGCGTGAATATCGAACAGACACAGCAGGATTCAATGATTGAAGATAACATCTATTCCTTGATGCATCAAAAGCAACTTGCTAGCCAAATGGCGTTAAGTAGAGTGATAGTAAATATCAGTTCAAAAGTCATAATAATTAGCTCAGATGTTGACATAAGTAGCGCGAATCTAATTTTTTTAATCGGTTGCCTCACTTCCGGTTGCCAACGAATCAAACCTAAAACGGGGCGTCGTTTGTCCGTCGTTAATGGTCGTATCGTAAATTGGTTTACACTTGAAGGAAGCCCGTTTATTTCTGAACATAGGTCAAAAATTGTCTGCTCTACATACCTAACAGTTTTCTCACAAAGAAAGCTTAAAGTACATCGGGTGTCATTTCTGCTGACTCTTCGTTGTTTTGTTAACAACAGTGATCGCCCTGAACAAAGGCCACCTCTGCTCTCTGCTCGACTCAAGGCACGCGGTCAAGTATAGTTCGCCGCGGTACTATATAATAAACTAAGATTTTCCTTGATTCATCCAAATCATCGTAAATATATCATGGCCCTGGACAGCTGGACTTCTTTAATAAATTTGATTGCTTATAAAATCATCAATATACATGCGATAGTTTTGACAATTGGATATATATTGAGGTGTCTCGATGACATGGCGCCGTGTCAGGCCTGATCCGCTATGAGCCGTTATGATGACACATAATCCGTTATGATGACATGTCGCCTTGTTATGTCTCATACGTATGGAATACTATCTTTCTCCTCGGTAAATTCTACTAAAACAACGTATCATTCTAATAACCTCGATCACAATATCACATTTGTTGCGTTCAACATTATGAGAAACAAGGATTTTTCCCCCAATTTTCACTTTATCTGTATAATAAATCACACCTTTAAAAACTGTCGAGATGAAATTGTTACAACCATAGAGCTTGCCTCCTGCTGTAGGTGATTAAGAATATCTGTTGCTAATTGATGCGAGCCTTATCTCCATATCTGCATGCATCAAGCCATCAAATGATCCCGACAGAGGATGGCCCATAACCGCATCAACGATCCTAAAGTTGTAGAAAACAACCAATTAATCGTTAGTCTGGCTTTAACGAGCCTATCAAACAGCATGGCTAGCTATTTGTATCTTCGTGCGTACATCCGGTACACATTGCCTCATCTAATGCACTTACTCTGTTGAATGTGTCGGCCATATTGTTTTCACGTTGACTCCGATAAGCCTCACAAGGTGTGCATGTAACGCGCTGGGAGCAGGTTTGAAATTGCATATGGTGAGTATGGTAAATATGGTGGATTCATGATAGAGTGTAGTTGATATGGTGAGTATGGTGAAAACGGCGATAATAGTGACTACTGTGAGGGTATGGTGGACGAAGGAAGGAGGGGAATCCCTTTATTATCACGTTGTGTCGTTATTAACTGTGTCGAGTGGACGTGTTAGACAACGTATGCATTTTCCCATGGACTAGTTCGCCATCGCCCTCACATAGTAACAATGTCAATGAGCATTTCCTACATATTCACAATCAATGCAAGGTTGACACGACATTACCCTAATGAGGATGAATTATTTATATGCTACAGATGACAGCTCGGTTTGCTTTTAATGTCCATAAGGAGACTTCCTTATTCCGCTTCCTTATTCACATTAAAAGCAAATCACAACGTTTACGACATGGCTAACGTTTTCGGCTTTCGCAATTTTGGGCTCAATGAGACAAAAATCTGTTCTGCAGAGCCTCCAGTTGTGCTATTAACCGGTCGTGCCACGTCCAGTCCATTAAAGAGTGTCGTAAAATTGCTCAACCGGAAGGTAGACAATGCTTTGTATTTTGGTTGTTTGTAGTTTACCAAACCATGATGAGTCTGTAGTGTGAACGTCTCAAGTTAAAACAGATTATCTGTGGCACTTTGTACCAGACGGTATTAAATATAGGGCCTGAAGTTTTTTGAATATTTTTTACTTGTGTCAATTTAACATTTCCTTCCGTCAATATGCGTATATTCGCTTTGATAAACCCCGTAGATACAGATCATCAGCAACACTATGGTGAGTATGGTAAATATGGTGGATACACGATAGAGTGTAGTTGGTATGCTGAGTATGGTAAAAATGGTGGATACACGATAGAATGTAGTTGTTGATGAAAATGGAGAAAGCAGAATTAATGTTGCACGAAGGACGAGCAGCGGCTGACTTATGGAAACTCTCCTGCTTAAGATGGCTCCTATTTGGTGAGACATGTACTTCCGGTTTAAGGCCTAGGATTACAAGGCGATATTGCTCAACTGGGGGGTATTATACAACAGGTTGATATTGTACTGTGTGCAGGTAACGAGAGATTGTGTGAGATGGTTGAGCTGTTTAAAATGATGAGACTGAATGAGAGAAAGGATGTTGTTGTGATATGAGTTAGATGAGATTTGATTTAATCCTTAGGATGGCACTGTGGGACGCCTAAACGCGTCATTCGCTTCTATCATCAGTGGAGGCGCGTAAGCAGAGATGTAGGGGAGATAACCAGTAACTTATTGTCATATGCTGCATAATCAAGTAATAACCGATTGCCAATCGGTTACACGCATTATATTACGGAACATTCACAGGCCTTATTTTACAGAATAGTTGCAAGCATTAATTTGCAGAACATTTGCAGGCATTATTTTATGTATCAGTTACGGATATAAGTTAACCGAATAGCGACAGTCATTATTTTACAGAACAGTTTAAGGTATCATATTTTGAACAGTTAAAGACATTATATTATATAGCAGTTAAAGGCTATATATTGTAGTTAGTTACAAACAATGCATTACAGAAAATGTCGGAACATTATATTGCAAAACAGTAACAGTCATTATATTACCGAGCCGTTTCAAACTGTATTTTACAGAACATTTACGGGCATTATTTTACAGAACAGTTACAGGCATTATAATGCAGTTCACAAATCTAATAGAATCCTGTCTGAAGAATTGGTAAAGTAAGCTATGATAAAGCGGTATTTTACGGTTGTTATATTACTTTGTTATCATGCTGGAGTCAGGTGCGTGCTTATTTTGACTGTCAGTTTCCCGTCATTACGATACAAGTGCCAACTGGCGTTAGGTATAAATTGTCTTAAGCGACGTTGGTCCTGCTTACAGAGCAGGTTCAGTAGCTTTTTCTATACGACAGACATTACTGCGCGCAGTGATATGCCCAAAATCTTAACCCATTTTTAATTCAACTGGGCACTAGTAATTTCTCACTTGACTTTCTTATTTACTTTTCCGTAACTTAAATTTCCCCAAACATTTCATTATACATTATAATATATAGTTATATCTATTTGTTACAATAATTCATACTAAAACCACACCCTGAATATATGTTATGGACAAAATGTTTACGAATCCTAAAAACGAGTAACATAGCATGTTATGCTTTATTTACATTGAAGAGATACATTTAAGACTGAGTTTGGCTTTTTGGTATTACTCAACACGAGCATCACCTCATGCTGGTATAACGTGCGTTGCATACTTTGAAGAAGTTCAGCGTGACGGACACCACATTGGTTCCAAATAGAGAAGTCGTTTTTCACAAGGTTTGTTTGCAATATATATAGAATCTGAACAAGAAAGTGCCATGTAGGAAGGGACAATACGCTGTTCGGATATGTTAGCATAATAAGTATATAATAGAAACTAAACGAAACGGATTTGAGTTTTTTTTCAAATGGCGCCTTGCTCTGCTCAGATGTCTTCTGAGTGTCTTGCTCAATATTCACTCGTCTATGATATGAAAATATAATGATGATGATGATAAAGATGATGATGATGATGATGATGATGATGATGATGATGATGATGATGATAATGAAGATGATGTATTTGATTGGGATGAGAATAATTGTTGATGGTGTAAGGATGATGATAGCTGATGATTGTGTCAGGATGATGATAATTGATGATGGTGTAAGGATGATGATAATTGATGATGGTGTCAGAATGATGATAATTGTGTCAGGATGATAATAATTGATGATGGTGTCAGGATGATGATAATTGATGATTGTGTAGGGATGATGATAATTGATGATGGTGTAAAGGTGATGATAAATGATGATGGTGTCAGAATGATGATAATTGTGTCAGGATGATAATAATTGATGATGGTGTCAGGATGATGATAATGGATGATTGTGTAGGGATGATGATTATAATTGATGATGGTGTCAGGATGATGCAAGCTCTCAAGACGCCTCTGATGCCTTGGGCTGCTACATTTAAACAGATGCGAATGGTAACGTAGGTAGTTACCTCTAGAGACTTTTAACTGCAATACAGCCCCCAGTTTAATGTCAAAATTTGTTTATCACATCACAGTTCCCCTAATTCTTCCTCGTCAACAACGTGGATCTCTGCCCCAGGAACCATGGCATACTTAGGTTCCTGGCCAAACACTAGCTTGTATGGGAGGTCGCCGGTAGTATACGAGGGCTTGGCGTTCATATGGTACATGATACGAGGTAACCACGTGGACCATGGACAGGATCCGTCACATTCTGACTTCATTGCAGCGATGCGTTGCTCAATAACAGTGTTGCCACGCTCCACAAAACCCTGTGATTGAGGTTGTCGAATAATATTATAATTATTAAAATTTGTGTTAAAAAGGTGTGGTTTACCTGGCAATGCATATTGCAAGTCTAGCGACGATTCATTGGTGTAACTTTGGTCTAACATCACTAAACCAGCAGCGTTCACTATGTATAAAAGATGTGCGTACTAACAACTTGAGGGTCAATGGCCAATAAATAGTGGACATGGCTGCATTGATATACCGTTTTTAAAGAAGGTTTTCCTCGTTTTGGACTAATTATATTTCTACATAACTTTTAATTGCTTATCATTTGGTGCGTTTACGCATTTATATTTTTCCATTCAAACATCTTCCTGGCGGCTATTATTGTATATGTCGTGGATTTACAGAATCCTTGCCGCGAGCCACTGTCACTCAACAACGATACGATACAAACTTGACGCGATATGAATAGTGTGAGCTCGAAAAGTATGGTCGACGTGGTAGCGTATGTCACATTAGTCTGCCAGTACTCAGATAGGGGTGTGTATTGATATACTTACCAGTGGAATTATGCTCATTTGTAGGAGTGGTAATTGGAATCATATGTGCAGACCGACGCAATGGGTACCTGTGCCGATTGGATAATGTTAACGTGTCATTAAACGTTTTCCTTCAGTATGGCAAGGCAACTCAATGAGGAAGTTGTGTGTGTGCACTTACATCAGAATGATTTTGCTAATGTCTTATAAAACAGACAAAGGTCGACCGTGTGAGGTTCTTTTGGAAACCCAGTTCATATTATGAAAGCGCTTCAAATCGATCATACGTTTATCATTACGGAAGTGTAGGTAATTTGTGTGCAATTTTTTTCAACGTTGATGGCAATTGTATAAATTAAAATAGAACAATAGGAAGTAATCTTATAGATACACCATGTCTGAATGTCCGGAAATAACGAATCGACGCTTCGTCAACGTGCGATAACGAGTATATGACTACAATCCCATTGACGCGCTCAGTTGTATGTTCCCGAATTCTTAGTTCGGGAGTGATGACATATATATTTTCTTCTCCTTAGAGCGGTCTGCAGAAGAACAAAAAATTAATCCTCTGGGTCTGTCTGTTGTGTCATACAAAGACGATTTGAACAACAAACAGACCTCACTTCTACTCTTTGGCATCCGAAGGTAGAGCACCATGAGGTTTTCTACTGTATCTCATGAGTATTCCATTTTCAGTCGAAAAGTATAGTTATTCGATCAAGTAAACTTTCCGGCGCAAATTTGAAGATCGCTTTATCAAATTTCTGTGTTAAACGTAGTAACGTATTAACTAATTGATCCCTGAGTACCCTATATGATGCAGAACAACCTGTTAAACGTTGCACCTATAATGTGAGTCTAGCATCTCGGGATTAAGTCATAGGATTACCTGGTGTTAAAGTAGACCCGGTGACGCCCGATCAGTGGGTGTTATTCAGGACGCGGCACAGCATGTTGTGCAAGATAATCGACAATTGTTTTATGTCATTGCAATTGTTTTTAACCGCTGTACATCAATTGCCATAATGGCAAGTTTTTGAATTTGTTTGCCACTGTCATTGTTTTACAATATAATTAAACACATTTGCGGACACCATGAAGAAAAATCCTGTATCGGTTACTAACTCACGTGGATATGGTATACTCTATTGCTTAGTGGGCTTCAATTACCGACTTCGTCAAAGAACAGCGTGGAATAAGGGTATGTTGGTAAGGGCATGAGCTCTCGTAAGTTCGGCGCTGGCAAAAAAGTGTTTTTATATGTTCCTTAGCATTCCTTAAGGCTTGGTAAGGTGTTAACTTGACCCTCAATTATGCTCATTTGGCAACTTATCGATATCAAATAATATTGCCATGGTGCTAACTACTCCACCAACTGCATTACTCAGCAGACGCGGTAATTGGCAGATCTTACAATCAGGTAGCAGCATAGCTTCAAATGATACAAACACGACGCGGCGTATTAGGGCATAAAACGCATTATGTATGACTGTTGAAGACGTGGTATTCATCGTATCCATTGAATATCCAAAAAACTGTCGCATCGAATACTCACCTTGTCTCGTCAACTTATCAACTGTAACTGTGATTAATATACAAGCAAACGTGAATATCAGTGTATAGCTATTTGCGCAATAGATAGTCGTCCACAGCTGGACAATGCAGTAGCGCGTGAGGTTTCACGGTGCTGGCACACACTGGTCAATGTCAACGCAGGCATTTCATGTTTTAAGAGTTTTGCTTCTATGTTTTGCTGACAGAGGCGCCTTACACCACAATCCAACAGGACCATTTTAGTAAAAAAATTACAAATTACCTGAACGTGGATGATGAAATCTAAGTGATCACCGGTCCAAATTTAAACCCAGACCGAATAAAAAAAGATTTTATGCCGCTTCCAGCAGTAAGGGATATCGTTGATAAAGGAGAAGGATGCAAACCACCAGCGTAGTGTATTTAGAATAATCAAGATGAACATTAAAGTCAATATAGATATTCGATGTACACGTAGTCAGGGATCTCATTTAAACAAGGTATGTACAGTCAAGAAGAAACCACCTGACCAAATGGCCATTAAGAGCTTGGCGCATGATTGTTTTTCGTTCATAGCAATTATATTTTTTTCGCTATTGACGGAGGTCGTTCTGTGTAATGTATTTCTCAAGAGAAGACAATGTTTTCTGACTTAAGGTCGAAGCTATTTATATATTCAGATAATTGTTTTATTATTTGTCTGCCTTGCGTTCTCTTTCTCTGCACACACTACTTATTTGTGTAAGTGCAGCTCAATTATGATGGGAAATGCTGGATGTTAGCCGTCATATAACGATGCAATTTCGCCGGTTTCAATATAGTCTAAGCATTTGATCGCCATTAAGAGTGCTTAAGCAGTTTGCGGATTAACAGATTTCTCAAGCCGCATTTATTTACAAATTAAAGATCACAAACATTGTCGAGTGTAAATAAGCGCGGATGCAATAAGAAATGGTCCCTGCTATATCTACCAAGCAGCCACATACAGGAATTACAAAAAGACACATTAGTCAGACTAAACCGAGCTTACTTGATTTGGTTCTCTCGTCTATGCACAGTTGGGATGAGAAGACATAAACGCCACGGTAACTAGTTTGTAAATAGTCACCAGTTGCTCCCTGAGTTGTTTCGGTAGATACTGCCGGGGAGTCCAATAAGGCGATCGTGGCACACATGAAGGGTGAGTTAGATATGGTAAATATGGTGTCAGGGGTACTCGGTCAATAATCCAGCACTTCCTGTATGCTAGTGGTTGGAGTTTAATGAAATATGCGATGATTCAAGCGATAGCAAATGCTGGTGAGCATATAAGAGTGTATCCGCCGTTAATAATAGCATAATATGCTACTGAAATCACAATTGGTATAGCTGGAAGCGTCGTCTCTAGTTCTCACCTTTTAGACATACCAAAATGAAACATTTCACTGCTAATGATTATGTTGTCTGCAAGTTTGAGCTGGGTTTGACAGATCCTGTGACTTTGCGACTTGATAGCAGCTGCATATTGAGTAACGGAGTCTCATAAATGTATAATTATATTCCAGCTGTTTTTGTTACGGGTTTCACAAGCCAATCGGTCCCAATAGGTTTACAATACTAATTATGTTCCATATTATGGCCACCTAACCGGTGACACGGGGGTCTCCGCTGTCTAATCTGAGTATAACATCTACCAATCATCAATTTCAATAAAACTAATGACGGAAAGCTGACCTAATTACCCGATGGTACAGCGATCTAACAAGAACCCTTCAGTCATTGGTCATAATGTAACGGAAGAGATCTACGCAACTGTTACTAATGCTTATTGAACTAATGATCCGAGGACTGTTAATGTCCCTCTAGAATGATCATTTCATCCCGACAATAGAGCCACATTATTCAGGGGCATCTCTCGAGGCCCTCGAACATGATGCAGATATAATGAATATTACACAAACTGCGCTTTGTGCAATCAGCATGTATTGTGTGACGGACCGCTAATCCATCAATACAGGCCACGCCAGCAGATATAAGCTGTGTGCATGTAGCCTGGTGCGCATTAGATACGAACATCGCCTTCTTTTGATAACTCAATCGGACTTCCTTGTCTACTGTGATATAATGGACCCCGCTTTCAGTCGACATGATTGGGGCATATCATATGCTGCACAAGTGCTGGGGACCCAACTGGCTTTAAATCAGTGAGCCTCTAACCGCCTTACTCAACCTATTTGAATGCCTGCAAAGGAGGGGCACCGTACCACCTCCAATACCAGGTCTGGCCATGTTGAAATTCAAGTCCGCCTTTCTCCCGTTGTCTGAGACGCTAAAATATGCATCCAGAGTATCACTCGTCGTATCAGATATCATTCCATACTGATCGACAGCAATATATTGTGTATAATGCACAAACTTACGAATAAATAAATGCTTCAGGAACAATTCTAGAAATCGGTAATTATCATATATAATGCAATAGTATTTATACACGAATTGATGAAGCTTAGTAAAAAACAAATGGTTTAAATGACGGCAGATATGACGCGGAAACCAACACACAATGAGGATGAGGACGAAGGAGAGGACTAATGTAGTTGTTTTCTGTTGTATTGCAAATCGTCTTGCGACTGGTCCATTTGGCATTGCACAACTGCTACCACTTGTCCACAGGCTGCGCCACCATATATTACACCAATAAATACAAGAGGGAATGCGAAATCGCTCTTTAAACTTGTTTGTATTACACATGATAGTGGATGAAGACCAAAAAGATTCATTAACTATGAACATATACAAACACGCCATGCAACGCAAATGTGCAGCTTGATATGATTCGTAAAACAGATGAACTGCTAATTATACCGATATGCATCTGACAGCCGTCCATTTATGTACATAGGAAACCTGACAATGCTGAACATGTATTATCAATTGGGTGTCGGATGTGAAATTTACAATGTGGCCCAGGAGAGATGTTGAGCCCTTGGCTACACTATATTCTGCCTAACAAGCTATTACTTACAGACGTTCGTTGATAAATAGTTGTACAAGACATTCATAGCGAAGTTTAATTTGTTAAACTATGTCGTGCTCCGAAACCACAGAACGGAATGATTATTTGAGCAAAGCCATAAACGCCGTATTTTTCAATATAATCAAATGAATTCCAGTAGTGAGCAATAAAATCGATGGTGCTAGATTACTGAATGCCATGCAGTGTTTTTAGTAATACTAGCTAATGTTGCAAATAACAAGCATTTAATTAGGTGAAATATTTACAAATATAGACATTAACCGAATGTCTATTAATCAAACTACTAGGTGCAATGTACCATGAACAGCACCTCAATACGAATTAATTATAAGTTTTCAGGACCAATATAACTTATTATATTTATAAAATACAGAAATATTTTTCGCGCCAACTTTTCCAACATATGGGATGTACTGATTCATACTTTATATTTGCTTTGGTTCCGATCACACCTGCTTCCTACGGACCTTATATTTCTACCATGCGATCATTCAAACGACAGTATCTTGGTACAAAGACGTGCGTCAGGGCTCCGCGCATTCGGACAAATGTCGGAACCGCGTCTGTTGACAAGTAGCAGGTGACAGAAGTGTCAGTTATGGTCACACTGACGGCAGTACACAAAGCATTGTGAAGTGTGCATATCATCCAGCAGTCAAGAACATTTTCAATGGGGAACGACGTTTGTGTTACAACTAGTTGATCCCTAATCACGCTCGACTTGATGAAACAGGATTCGCAATCTGCAGGCCAGAGGATCTCTACAACTATTTAAGTGCGCAAGAGCAATGATAGAGCCAATATTGAAATATTTACTTGTATCTTCCTACACAGCTTTCCAAAAAGCCGAAGGCTTTTCTTAAATCTGCAGTAGTGTCATTAGATTTAAGCTACCATACCTTGATATGAGCATATATCAGCCTTGGTAATGTTGGACCATGGTAGAGTTGAAAGCGAAGTTGGCCCCTCAGCACACAGCAGTTGGGTATCGGGAATTCTTGAGCGTATTGCCTTCCAGCCCTCTTGAAAGATCCACGTCAGGGCGCAATCACAATAAAGAGGGTTGTCTGTGAAAAGGAATGTCGCCGATTGTAAGAAATCGGGAGGCTGAAAAGGAAAGTTGAATATATAAGTCTGGGTTTAACTGAACTGATATATCTATGTGTCGTTCAATATCATTAACAAGCCGTGTGGCTTGACATTCTGTGTCATATTGTTGCTATAGGTGATGAAGGATTTAATACTCAGCCTCAAGTATCAGCCGCCGCCATCAACACTACACACATGGAAGTAACAATATCTCAACTAACCTGGCCCAGTAATACGGTTACCAGGTCCCGTATAAAGTAAGCAATGACTCTCAGTTTTTGTCTGTACCATATATCTCATACGCCTAGTGAGAGCACCATCGTCAGCGGCTTGCTCCACATCACCTGATACAGACTGAGAGTCCGAGTAAACAGACAGAATGGTCACCTCAGCCGACACGGGAAGCGGTAGTACAGACACATTGTGTTCGTAAGGCCAATACCAGTGGCTGTGTGTCTTCTTCACATTCTAACGTCATGCTGGTAGTTGACTATGATGCATCACACACGTGATAGAACAAAGCCACATATCAATGCTTAGTAGTCCGTTATGAACATGCACGATGATGACATTATCGATACATATGTTATTAGCTTTTGATCCCATGACTCTGTTGAGCCTGACACTCCCCCACGACATGTGGCCAATCACGCCATACGTAGTGTGGAAGGTTAGTCGTCATGACGTATTGTTGTTGTGATGCATTATGAGTTCATTCACCAACCTAAGCTGTGACTCCAGACACACGTCTTTCTTTACCGTGTTTTTCACCATTTGACGTCTTCCGGCTGTGACAACGTCGCCTCCATCCTGGTTCTTTACAAACCCAACACAGCAGACGAATGGATTGCACATGACGTTATGATTCCAGCTACTTCAACAGGCGCCAATATAATCGACGTGCAGGCGGTGTTTGGAAGGTTAAGGTTCGCGTTATGAATAACAAACAGCTCTCGTCTGAACCTGAGACCAGACGTATGTCTGTAATTGGCATTCCATGGATTGAAACATCTGCCTTTGTGTTTTACACTCAATGCCATTTGATGTGGTACTTACATGAATTACCTTCATTTCAGTGGAAACGACGATGACTACAGCGAAGTAAATTTCCTATTACTCAAAGCCATAAAATCATTCCATTTGGGATAAAGGTTGCACTGGTATTGTCTCTGAGTACAGCAGAGCCTTACAGACTACTTGTTCCCTCATTATTTGCAAACCCTGCTAATGTCCTGCATGTGATGGCTGCCTAACGTTTGTCTTTATATAACCAGGTCATACCTCCGGAAGTATGCGTTATAGCTAGACCTGGGATTGCTGCCTCCCTTGTGATAGCCACAGGTGTCGCCTTTACAGTCTTCTGCCTCAGGTTACGTTCTGTGATGGCGCGCTTGTATTTATTGATTCAATTGACATAAGTTCATGTAAAATGTTAATCACCAGGTTTACACTTGGTTTGTCCATAACGAACAAAAGCTGATCCAGCAGGCAGTTATGAAAAACTCATATTTTGACTACGTAATTCCAGAAGACAAAAATCTTCTCCAATATCGGGATTCAGTCGTCTTGAATTCAACTAAAACATCGGGTCAATGTCAATCTCTAGATCAAGAATGGTGTTGAGTGCCAAATTGATAACAAACCTACCCTTCATCATAACGTACCCTCTCAGTCATCAGTTGATGGAGTAACCCCCAACAGCTTATATTTATTATACGCCCCAGTTTCCCAGATCCACAAGTGTCCTACATGTCACCTGCCTGTTCCCCCCTCTTTCCATACATACCCCATATTTCAGAGCCACATGACCTTCCTGCCTAGGCAACGCCCGACAGCCCCAATCCTCACTGACCTGGCTACCGCATGTCCCATGAGAATTGGGATGGCGTGCCATAGTTGTTGAGGGAAGCAGTTTATATTTCAAAATCAGTTCTCTCCTGGCCTCTGAGCTCAACACATCTCACTCTTAAGTTTAGGCTAAGTTACATCTGAAATTCGAAATTGAAGTCAGCAAAATAAAGTTCAAGTTTGTATAAACCCTACACCTGGAGATCGATTCTTTACTTATTACAAGTGCGTATCGTGTGCATCTCAACACCACAGATCACGTTACAACACATGGTGGAGAATCCAATCGACCCGGATACCATACAAAAGTGAGTTTCAATCTATTATACCTTATATATAATTTTTGGCCTTGTATTATATATATTTTCCTCCCTCAACATTTTGGTTAGATACCTGGTAGTAGATTACCATGCCGTTAACCCGTAGTACCGATCAATCTGATAAGGAGTGTCTGGAAGTAGCGATAACTGAAAGTAAGTCTCAGTATGAGTAGGCGCTAGTTGAGAAAGACAAGATTAGAGCTGAGAAAGACGCGATGAGAGCTGAGAAAGACGCAGTGAGAGCTCATAACGACAAGCTCAAAGTTGCTCTTAACAGACTTGAGGCCGCGCTGAACTCACTTAAGTAAGAGCAGGAGAGGACTCGAGAACGAGAGTTCGGGGAGTCCCTAGGGACTCAGTTAGAAGCATCCCGCCGTCGGGAGATAGATACGGCAATGGTGCCCGAGGTTCAACCCACCCCTAAGACGCCGGATTGTATTATGTTCAAAGTTTATTCATCATGGGTGAAACTATGGTGATGTCTTCGTTTAACAGAATGCAGTCAAGTGAATGTGATTTATCTGCATCAGCATTGGAAATCCACGAAACTCGTCCAGCTCTGCAGTTTGTGAATACTGAGGAATAAAATTTATGGGACCAAGTAAAATCATAGAATAATTGAAGAACCAACATTCTACCTAATCACTGCTAAAACACAATGATGTGAACCTACATCACACGTAATGATAAGCCCAAAGTAAAGTTACGATGAGTATAATTTTGCCGAGATCGCACCATTCCTCTCTAAAAACGACCCCTGCTCACTGAATATGTTTGCAGCATTAAGCTTTGTACTAATGCGAATTCATCAGGAAAACGGTCTTCTCGTTCAATCACAAACGAAGAATAGAGGTCGTGTTGAGTCCACACAGCAATACTGATTATTTGACAAATGCGACTGGAAAACCAGTAATGTGGTTCAATATCTTTATATAACCAACCATTTACAACATGTTAATTGCAACAGCTTTAACAATTACTATAAGCATTTCTTGAATGGAAAAGTAGGAAAAGTTAGCATTTCTACGAAGAGACTAACAGCCATATATTGTTCTCAATTTAATTGATAGAACTGGTAAAGTATTATTCTATAAATTCTGACCTGCAATGATAGTAAACTGCAAAATTAGTGCATAGTGTGTTGTGACGCCCATCCTCAACGACATATGCATGTGCCTTCACCAACGCACAATGAAGAACAGCATCAACTATCCAATCCTCAATGAAGGCAGCTTTATCGTTATAATTGAGTGTGCGAAAATACCCTGATGCATTGGTTGAATAATTACAATATAGCTATATAGCTAGTGTGGCTATTAGCTGATGGTTGACAGATATTAGCACTGCTTTTCAGTCTCAACCTGTTACACTACATCGTTGTTTAAAGGGATCAAATGTCTTTCTATGACTGGTTCAGCATCAAGGACACGCAATGGTATAACCTTTCTATTATGTATTACTTACCGCCTGTTTCTGGATCAGATATGATTGTTCATATTTATTATTAGTTGACACATATTAAGCTCATGATGAACCTAGTTACAAGGAATACACAGGGAGGTAATTTGTAATCTGGATATGTTTGATTGGCTCAAGCTACTTGTCATTATTCATCGGTGATGAGTACAATTGCCATAAAATCAAACAGAAATATATATATCATCATTAAAGGCCCGGTCACACAGCCTTTCGCGTCTGTATCGCTGGTAAAATTTCGCGATTTTTTTTTGCCCGCGGTTGCCCGTGGTGGAAAATGTGCAAAATTGGCTTACCCGCGGTTTACCCGTGGTATGCCCACAGAACAGACGCCGGCGACTGTTCCGCGTCCTTATCGCGGGTGAAGCGCGGCGGTACCGCGGCCTACCACGGGTATAATAAAGCAGCCGAACCGGGCTGTAGAAATCATAACCGCTCAAGACACAGTCCCGTGAAGATCAAGCTATGGCACCGAAGAAGAAGCCCACGTCGAGTTCCTGGCCAAGAAGAAGAAGCAGCGTGCGAGCAAGAAGCCGAGGGCGAAGGCAGCAGATGAAGGCAGCCCAGTGCCTTCTCATGAAGTTCTGGAAAGCCCTTGGATCTTCATTACGGAGCTCCACCATGAGACGATCGTACAGCCCCAGCTCAGGTCTCCTGCCAATCCAGTCGCCCACCCAGATGTTCCGGACCACCCTCCTCCTCCTCCTTCGTCTTCTTCTGTCAATGAGGAGCTGATGGACCTGTACCACTTGGTTCTGATGCTGCTGGAGCAGCAAGACGAGGTCATTACGGTGACGGGGATCCATGTTCACCCCTTGACGTCTGGAGCACAACTGACGAATGCTCGGCAAATCGCGCTTTTTATATACCTAAAATCAGACGTTGTACGGACGCGATTAGGCCGTGGACAATCGTATTTGGGACGTGTACAAGACGCAATTGAACATGATTAGGCCGGTATGGGGGGCGCGCTGTTTACGCGGAGAAAGGCGTTTGTCCGTGCTTACACGCGGTACACACGCTAATGAACGTGATAACAACGCGGTACAGACGCGGAACAAACGTGCTATGACCGTGCTCCACCCGCGATTACCCGCTAAAATTTCGCGTCCTACCACGTGTAACCACGTCTTAACCGCGGCCGTAGCACGTCCTAGCACGTTCGTTACGCGTCTGTACCGCGTCTTTACCGCGTGTGTACCACGTGTACCGCCCGCGATTACCCGCGGTCTAAATTTTTGGGCAGCCCAAAACTTTTTCGCGCGGCCAACCGCGTGTGAATTTCTTACCGCGTGTAACGACGGGTAAAGTACGACTGTATCGCGTCTTTATCGCGACCTCAAAGCGTCCAACAGCGTCTGCTTCATGGGCAGAAATTTTTGGCCGTGATTCGGCCGCGATACGCCCGTGGAGGGCTGTGTGACCGGGCCTTAAGTGGCGTTCAATAACATAGCGCGATTTTGGCTGCGTTCTTCAGCAAGATACTTAGCGGTGGCTATCGGTGTTTCTGAACACTAAGGAGCACTGTCGGTCGTGAAGCCAAGTTGTCTCAATGATACATTGCAGAATTAATACCCTTCACAAGTACTAATCAAGTTCCAGAGGTATCAAGGCATTAGAAAAGCATTCCTTGGAGAAGGTAGTTCCTTTCAATTTTATGAATCTGAAAGGATAATTTGAGCAGTATGAAAATGATAGTCTGTGAAATCAGCGAGTGGGTGTGTGGGACATGCGTTGGAGCTTCCAAAATGTACATATGTTGTAAAATTTCTAAGGATATTGAAATATGATAAGTAGACCATGGAAAAAATATATTCACGCCATATGTCGCCAGTAACAGCGAAGCTAGAGTAACTCTTGCAACGTGAGTGACACGTACATACATCGAGGAACGCTGAATTTATTATTAGACGTGTTATGTAAGAGAGACGTTCAGCTCATGAATAATTGCCAGGGTTACATTACATGTAGGCCCGTTTACTTCAAAATGCATTCATTCTCGAATTGCGTGATTGTGGTTCTGAACACGCCATGATATGGCGTTATGGGAGGTTCTGTAAAGGCCGAGCGAAAACGCACAAAAGTCACTTTAAAGTTGGCTATTGGTTCCTACAGGTCAATCAATTGTAAAACTTAAAACCAAACAGCATGGCTTCCGAGAATTCTAGACATACCTCATCTGACAAGCAATCATGTCTGCTTCCGATTGCTCTAAACCTTAATTTCTTACATAACTCCTAACTCTTCATTGGACACAACAAAAACAATCAAATGCAAACAGGACCAATCATTCATTTTCTAACTCGACCTACCCTACCATGTCATGATAAACACTACGTGACGATTAAGAGATAAAACATCATGCTGTGTCAGCAATACTTTTCATGTCCACCTTGATCGGCATATCCACTGTACTGCCTTCCACATGCCCTGGAGCACCGTAGAATTACAGATAGCGAACCCGATCCCGATTCACAAGAAATACACTCGTATATGTGAAACACCTGGTTTATTTCTCCCTCTCGTGGACCAAAGGGTAAAAGACTGCAGAGGCAAACAAGAAGTTCCAATAAGAGTGAAATATATATAGTGTGTTATATAACTTGAAAGAAAACAACAACCGGTTGACACCGAATACGATGAGTGAGCGATAAATAAACCACTAATACAGAGAAAACCCATTTCGGAGCACCAAACTTACACGTAGTTAGCTGCGTTTTCCCAGCATTCTAGGGAAAAGTTATACAACGAATTTGACAACGAGCTTCGTTCCCACACATAACAGAGTGGCAGAGTCCCTCGAACAGCTATAAACCAAATAAGATAACCGGCGAAAGCAGCGAGCAGCACATCCACCGTAGTCGACATATCCACAATGCTTAAAAGACAGTATAAAACACAAGACCAATATACACTCCAGAGAGCTTCCGCTGTCAACATGCCTGCACATGTTTCGGTGTGTAGCGACGACTGCACGGCAACGGATTATAGAAAGGAAATGCAGGTCGAGCGTTGGTATCTCGGTCGTCTCACTTCTCATCAGTAATAATGCCTACTGCTGTGGTTATCGGACATTCAGTCCCATTCATTGACGCCGTAATGTATACTGATTGGAAACACGCATATGTGTGCAAGAAATGCTTTCAATCGGCTGACGCGTTAATCGAGCGGGATCCATGATCGTAGCATATCCGTGCTAACAGGTGTTTTATGGCATGATTAATCAAAGACGGTTGTTAATCAAATAGCGTCATTCGGTTGCTTAACCGCGATTATTCATTTCCTGTAACAACGATGGGATGAATTGGCGGTCCATTAGCAAATAAGTCACGATCCTCATGTGGTAGGCTCCACAAATGTTGTATTGTAACTTGGTGAAAACGAAAAATTAATCGGCATCAAATATATTTGATTACAAAGTGCTATGCATCTTATCTACGCCTCGCATATACGCCTCTTTCCCACGCCTCTCATTTACGCCTCTCATCTACGCCGGCAATGCCTTCCGTGATTCGCACCATATTAACTATATAACCTAAACTCCACTCAAAGCTCAACATTTGTTTCACTTGAACCCGCTGCTACCTATTGCATGTAACGGCCACAATGCACTAGTCTATGGCCATGCATAATAATAATACACAGCTTGATGAACATTACAAGTATATCAGCAGGCGGCGTCCATTTGCAAGCGTACAAACATTTGTACTACCCCAGTAAATCTACTGCGTAAATGGTTTAAGGTTGAGGTTGTATTTGTTTTGCCCCAAGCTATCTCGTCTTGGCTGTTCGGACAAATTGCCTACCGGAAGTTCAAATTGACATTGAATTACAGCCCTCTATTTTGGCGTGAACATCGTAGCCAGCGGCCTAACAAAATGAACGTCAATGAACATATTCTGCAGTCGACCATTATAAAAGGATAAACGCATTAGCTTCCGAAAGGTTTTTGCTAAATTACAGCCCAATGGGTAAGTGAAATGCGTCTTCAATACCAGTATATTTCAGTCACCTAATGCTTAGTGTAAATTGGACATTACCCCGCATATACCGCTGCTTATTAAGTCAGAACATCAAAATAATATCATTGGCCACTCTCGTCAGTCGGGATATTTGTCCATAACTGACTTATTATATCGATATCTCGCACTACAGTACATAACTTGCCTCTTATTAGCTATGTGTGGAATGACTTGCGTATAACTTTGAACTGATCTATGAGAGTCGAATCCGTCAATGATGGCGAATAAACCAATTTTGTGTTCACATTAGAGGAGGATAAAACTGTAATTGGTTTCAGAAACGGGTATCGTTTGTGGTTGGCTGGCATATATGTCGTCCCAGGGCTAGCAGTCGGATTTTACATGAAAGGCTTTGAAAATTTATGGTAATTGGACTGACACCTAGGGCTCGCATCGTATGGTACAGCTAGAGATGGCATCGAATGGTTCACCTAGGGCTGGCCGCGTTTAGCACACATGGGGCTGATAGCGTAAGATACACCTTGGTTTGGCATCGTACGATACGCCTGGTGCTGGCCTCGTATGGTACATGTAGGGCCGGTAGCGTAT
The DNA here is from genome assembly GCA_034190875.2 of Urechis unicinctus. Classification (NCBI taxonomy): domain Eukaryota; kingdom Metazoa; phylum Annelida; class Polychaeta; order Xenopneusta; family Urechidae; genus Urechis; species Urechis unicinctus. Next base: position 64,709,916 of record CM067345.1, read on the forward strand.
CGCACACACACGGCTCACAGCGTATGGAACACTTTAGGTTGGCATCAAATGTTTCACCTGGTGCTGGCAGCGTATTGTAATCCTTCGGCAGGTACCGTATATTACACCTTGGGCGGCCAGCGTATTGTACATCTAGGGCAGGCAGCGTATGGTACATCAAGGGCTTGCAGGTAGATTGTACAACGGCGGACTAGCAGGATTATATTCCATCTGGTGTCTGAGAGGCCTGTTGTATATCTTGGAACAGCAAGGCATATGTTCAACCTGGGGTCTGACAGGCATATTGTTTATCTGAAGAAGGACAGGATTATATTCCATAGGGATTCTAACCCTCATTCCATCATTGAACCCAGTATAAGTGCTAATTCTAAAGTAACCATGTGCAATCTGAATTGACTGAGTAATTATGCTCTTTCTTAAAACCAAGCGCAGTATTTACCTAGTTCTAATGCTCATTCCACCACCAGGCAGAGTATTAACCTAGTTATAATGTTCTTTCTAATAACCAAACGCAGTGTTAATTAACCTGGTTATAATGCTGATTCTAATAACCAAGTATCAATCAGCCTAGTTGTTATGATCATTCGAATTAACCAGCACATTATTAATTAACCTTGTTATAATGCTCATTGTAATTACCGTGCGCAGTATTAATTAACCAAGTTATAATGTTCAGTCTACTAATCATGCCAAGTACTCATAAAGCTGGTTGTAATGGATTTTTAGAATCACATGCTGTATTAATTTATCTGGTAATGATGCTCCTGTTAATAGACACATGCATTATAAATTAACATGGTTTTAATTTTCATTCTAATATCAACGCACAGTATAAATTAACCGAGTCATAAAATTGAACCGAATAACAAAAAACACTATGAACGTCTATGAAATGAGGCGGTCGCCAACAGTACGGAAGGCAATCAGTCGGTAAAGGGCAGAAGACACGTTTCACCGAACACATCAAATGTAACTTGTTCAATGAGACCTCATTGTTGAAAAAGCATGACTCATTCGTATTTTCCTAATTTCTATGGATCCAGTTTCTTTACAAGTCATAAGTCAAACAAAACAACACAGGCTTTTGACGCCGACTCTTTCTTCTATTTCATCAGTTCTGTCTATAGACGCCAAGGGGGGTTCAAAATCGCTCTTTATTCCAGAACCATGTAATGTCTTTATTTGCTACCTTCGTCTCCAGGTGTTTGATGGGATGTCTATGTTGTTTTTGGTTGATAGCCAATACAGAATAAGATTTAAACGGATGAGATGAACATCTTATCCCAAATAATAATGAATTCCTATCAGAAACACATCATGTAGACGCTTGACCCGTTATCTTGGCGAAGCGGGAAATGGCATTGGTTGTCTGTACGTTGCCACCTGTGGGCGATTTAGTTTACTATTCAGCAATCTATGTAGCGCAGGTTTTGTGCTTGATCGACCGGATTGCTTTCTGTTCAATGTTTATTCACCATGAGTGAAACGATGGTGATGTCTTCGGTAAACAGAATGCAGTTAAATGAATGTGATTTATATCTGCATCTGCATTGGAAATACACGAAACTAATTCTGTTCTGCATATATAGGACCAGCATTCCACCTGATCACCACCAAAACCCAATGTTTTGAATCGACGTCTCACGTTATGATACGCCCAAAGTAAACTTATGATGAGTATAATTTTGCCGAGATCTCACAATTCGTCTCCAATAACGACCCCATCACATTAAATTTGTTTGTATCATCAAGCTTTGTACTATTGCGAATTCATTAGGAAAACGGTTTTTTTTGTTCAATCACAAACGAAGAATAGAGGTTGTGTTGAGTCCACACCTGAGTGATGGCAAGTGAACTCGTTGGTGGAAAGAAATACGCTTCCAGAGAGAATCATGACCGTCGGGTATATGCTACAACAGCAATATTAGTATTTAAGCCATAAAATGAAAAGCCGCTAAACAATTGTTTGAACCGAAGGGCATCTTTTGCTTAATAAGCCAGTACGCTTAAGGCACAGATGGCGTAGCAGGGGTCATTCAGGTAAGATGCTCTACTGCACCATTACCAGATGACTCCAGGTGAGACGCTTTGCAGGAGCAAAATAGTTATATGAACCCGATAATGACCATACAATCCATCACTATTATCATAGATCATAGAATGTTGTTCAGATGGTTCTTTTTCAACACTCTCGAGTTGCATTACATTTATACATTGCAATTTATTGTGCATCTGTCTGTTTTTATAACCCTCACTCTCGGGTTGAAATATTATTACATGATGTGCCACTAAGTTGTTATTATCAGCTTATTCATGAACAGTAATTAAAAATTGCCCAACCAATCACTCATGCATAGAGACATGTATGGCGGTTTGAACAGTAGAAATATGCGGTGCGACTGTCATGAGAACGATGCACTGAGTTGGCAATGTTACTTTAAGCATTTTCACGAATCGCGCATTTATTTACTTGTAAAGACTTTTGAATTGGCTGAAGTTGTACAGCCATAGTTAGAGCTGTGCTCATCTTCATTGATTCCTCAATGGCAAGATTCTAGCCTGGTCTTAAAGCGCAGTAGTAAGGCGTTTAACAGTATATGTTAAGCTGGGTTTGACGTTCTGAATGCCAGTTTATGCTACGCAAGACTATGATATATAGCTCAATCACAGATAAATGTTTTATTCACCTAATGAACCGATCTGCCACCCAGAGGCAAAAAATAACATTTGTTGCTATTTGCGACGGCGACGAAGGCCTCTGATGGCCTTCTTGGTCTCAAACCCTCTTAAAACAACGGATAAGCAATGAACTACTGATGTCTGTCTCGTCCAGCACATATTGCTATTCCTGATGCAGTCCATGGTAAGCAAACCATTGTCCTTATTAGTCATCTTATCCGTGGAGTCTCAGCTTACATACAGGGGCTGTTGGGGTGAGTGTTAGTCTATATCCCTCGAATCTGGAGGTTCGCTTCTCTCCACTGCCTCAGAGTATGTGTGCAATACATGTGGCCAAGCGCTCTGACCCCCAAAAACCCGCTTTCCAAATAAGACAATGCTCGGTATTTTCCGTGGTTTCATAACTGGCCAATCAACGCTCTTGAGTAACGTTCACACGTGGCGCCCCCTCACTTCATCGTGACAAAGATGGCGGAACAACAATGTGCGTTGAGCAGACGATCTCCGAATTTCGCCAAACGCGTTGGAAAGGCGAGCTCCGATTGGCCGATCTACTACGGAGGTTTTGATTCGAATGTCTTCTGGGATTATGGGGCGTCTCAAAAGTTCAGATTGGCACCACAGCAAGCGCTTTAATCGCTTAGCTGCATGATAGTATGTTTACGTAATGCAGTCGGTTAAAGAGACCAGTTGTGCGTCTGCTTCTCTCGCTAACTGTGTGATTAACGGTGCCGCTCAGTGTGGAACAACCAATCGGGGTGTTTTAGAATGAGTGCCCCGCTCATAAAAAGTTGTCCGGTTGGACAAGTTGACTTGTCAAGTCACTTGTCCGGCATGACAAATCACATGTCCCGGCAAGCAGACAAACATTGGTGTCGAACCCTGACCCATTCCAAGAATTGCATCGAGAGCAGTAGCTAACAACGTACAGCAAAATGTTTCCTCGCCCCAGCAGGCACATTCACAAAACAGTCAAGACCCATCAAGCAGCCGAGTGAACAAGTCTTTCAATACCACGCCATGTGACTCTTGCGCATAATCGTTGGAGTCATTTCATGTTAAGCAAGAGAATATGCTTCAGTTCTGGTGAAAGAGGTGTAAAATAGAGCGTACTAAAATAAATATGGCACCGAATCTTCGGACAATGTGACACTGACCAATGAGAGATGCATGAGGGTAAAGCCAGAATGGATGGATGTTACATAATTTGATCCATTATAACGTCAAACAACAACAACCGTAAGGTTAAATACTGTAACATCATCATCATCATCATCATCATCATCATCATCATCATCATCGTTATCATCAACATCATTTGTTCTTTGCCGTATAATTATTATGTATGATGCAAAAAGGCTTATTCTTGGAAGCGGCTCCTTCCAACCCAATCAAAACCTGAACATTTCCTTAGCAACACATGGTTTGATGTACCTAATGCCCCGCACGCACTCCCCGCACGCACTCGGGCAATTGTCATGAAGTGTCATTAATGGTACAGTCTAAGTTATATAAATCTACCGATTGACCAGTACGCAAAATAAACTGCAGCTACACCAAACGAGGTTGAAAATGATGTGCTAAGTGAGGACGATGGTGGTGGCTAAAGACGTTTCAACATAACTACCCGGGCATAATTAATATTCGTATTCATGCGACAAAATAAAATATGTCAAAAGTATTAAACCAAGCATTTACATTATTATCGAGGATGCTTACTGCAAAGAGTGCCATATCAGTCAGGAGAAGAAAACAGTGATTCAGCCATTCAAAACAGTGATAAGGGTATTAGGAATATTGACTGCTCTGTATCACTTGCAGTTTGATGCCGAGCTCACTTACTGTATACATAAGAGCACTAGCATTAACAGAACACATGGATTAGGCACAAAAAACGCAAACAGACCATTTAGAACACCAGATCCAGTGTTTTCTCAAACAAATGACGCGTGTTGCCTGCATATTTCTTTTTTCGATGACAACCAAGCGCAGGTAGTTGTAGAGGATAACCCACTCCTGGTAGCAGATCTCACATAAAGTATATCAGGCGTCCACTTAGTTACGGGATGGTTTTGGACAATATACAAACGCATTCCTTCAACGTACAATAGATGGACAAGAGAGGGTACAAGGGCATAATACTAAGCTAACTTATTAGGATTCCTTGTCGATAATTAAATTTATACCCGCGCATGAATTTGGAAGCCCAATGGCTGTTTCGTGATATCCTAGTCTATATGCGGCACACAAGCCTCAAGTAATCAAGGGACGGTCTGAATATCTCTCTAACTAGCGGGCATATCGCAAACGCTCTAGACACTTTACGCAGGGGCGGTTTCATGGTGGTTTAAAACGAGAACAGCAGCACAGGTGCGTGTCATGACGCGTCTAAGTCGACCATGACGCTTATGGCACTCTCCACCATAACAATACACAGAATAACACAACAGCCCTCGTTATTATGAGGTTCGACATCAACATATTTAATGTGGTTTTACAATAGCCAGTAAAATGTATAAAGTGTATTCAAGATGGTGGCACATAAAACGCCAAACGAGGCTTGGCTAACAAACATCTCTATCCTCCATAACGACAGTTTCACAAGCCTCTGCATATACGCAAAATTGCATGAGAAAAAGAGATTGTTCAGTGGCCTAAATTACTGGTTTCTAAGAACAGAATGATACATGCAAAGTTGAAATTCATCTCGGATATGAAACTAGAGGGCAGATTGAAGTGAAATTAATTTTAAATATTGAGCCAATTTGGAATCAACTAACAGGCCGTACAAAAATAGCGAGCCGTTCCAGCTCCGGCTAATGACTGTCGGAGGCAACATAAGCTTGTTGCTGTCCATCAAAATTGGCTGTTATGTTTAAGAGATTGGCATTACGTCATTTGCCATTGACTAGAGCTTATGATCAGAAGGTTAAACTCGTTTGTCTATATATTAGAATCCTCTTGCAAAAAGATGACTGTATGACTTCGAGCGTTGTCAAATACTTCAATATTGTGGTGCAAAATTTCCCTACATCGCAAATTAGCTGCAACCAGTATACATTAATAGGGTTCGTTTTAAGAGAGACATTGATTGGATGGCTGCGATGTTCCTGTTGCAATGGCTGTAAGGCACCAGACACGGAACAAAGTTTATGTTAATTACGTCAGCATCATTATGAATGATGGCCAAATCGTCATTTATGTTCTCCGTCATAGTCATATCGTATTTTTATTGTAATCGTCCACTTCCCCTGTCCATATACTGGACTTGTGCTCACATAGTCATGTTATCAAAGGACCAGGAAATTTGGCTAATGAAAGAGCTATGACGTCAGCTATCCCCTAAGATGTCACCCGAAATGCTTCTTCACAGACATAGACCAAATAGCCTCCGCACATAAAATAAGATAAGCCAGTAGAATGCCTCTTCCAAATTGGCAGACTTCTAAATCAGGTCCGGTGGCATATCTGGTAGACGCAGGGTCACTTCCGTTATTATCTGAAAACATTGCTCTAGTGTTTGAATAATTTGTCTACCAACTATACATTTGCCAAATAACGTCTGTCTGTATATTTGCTTGCACTGTAAATCATATCGAACACTGGAAATGCCAGTGGTAGTCAATTACAGTGTAAGAATATAATGTGTTAAAGTTAATGAAGAAAACACACGATGCAGATCTCAAAGTGTTGTTACGCCACGTGCGCTATGCCTCAGTCAGTGATGGAACAAATGTTATTGACAAAACTGACAACCAGCGGGTGATGAATATACTAAGTGTTTTGAGGTGACAGCTTGCGATTATTTTATAGCTACACGTGGCTTAGAGGGATGCTAGAAGGATGGAATGCAATGTCTACAGTGCTACAGTCTGTTCACGATTACGATACAGTTTGTTCGCCAAATTACACCATAATATAATGATTTTTGACCATACATCAGCAGTTACGGTCAATACTTGCCGAAATGAAGGTCAAGCAACTGATGATAAAACGTTAGAATGGTAAACATATTGTTCCACAAAACATTATGCCCCACATGATTGTTCGCAATGCTACTTGGGTCATTCTGGTTTCTTTGCAACCTTAAAGGAATTTCTTTGATGCCTGAGAGGTATTACATTGGTTTGTCTTTCTTTGTGCATGAGGCTAAAAAAACCCCAGATCAGTCTGTGTAAGGCTTTGTAAAAGCATTGATCCCCGGTATCAAGTGTAAACAATTCTGGTAGACTCCTGCCTAGGTTTTGTCAGCTGATAATGCAAATGTTAGGTATCCCATTAGTTATTGTTGGTGCTGTTGTTGAGGTGAGGTTACTTTCTATAAGACACATAAATTCGTGTGGGTTAGTTAGAATACAACATATCACGTAATATACAGCGCCAGGATTCATTCGGCGACCTCACAGAGATCGGTCATTAAGCAGCGGGTGTTATAAGAGCCCGGTTATAAAATGACCGGATAACGACATAAAATTCGGAATAGAATATTTTAGACTTACCTGACATCATATTGTACACTCATTAATTTAACGTCGGTCCTGACAAGGAGACTCAGTCATATATATCCGGACTAACTGGCGGCGGAGGTTTGCCATCCAGTCAAGACAACGATGTTGTGCACATAAGACCTCCGCTCATTTCCATGCATCACACTCATCTTCGTCCAATACCTTCCTTATATATCCTCGTTGTTGAAATTGACTTAAATGGTTAATGTATTGTTTGAGTGCCAGTAAGAAAATTTATATGCGCCATTCTCACATCTATCTTAGTCGTACGCGGTGAATGCAGCCTATGTGATTCCAAAGCATTAAATAAGCTTGAAGACAAGATAAAATATATCGGCAACAAATTCAATAACATATAACATTATTGTTAATTGGCAAAATGAGTGTATTTTTTCTCTCTCACGGAATGCAACCTAGCTGCAAATTGATATTTTTAATCGAGAAGTTACTTTCTTGGTCATTTGATATTCCCGGAAAAGTGGAGATTCTGGTATGTATATCACCTCTCAAATGTGGTTGTAAGAAAAATGTTTCGTGAAAGATGGAATTTCTCAAAGAACTTAGGTCTGGAAAGGAAACCTTTTCGGTGGATGTCCTCGTATTAGTGCTCAAGAGTTGTTTTGATCCCTTCATTTAACAGCGGCCATTATCCATCGCCACAATCACAACATTTGGAACATGCGTAGAGTTGAAATAATTATAGCCGATACAACCACAATGATCATTATAAGCTTTGATAGATCTTATCAATATGCTTTGAAGCGAATCAAAAGCGATTCGTATAATTAACATATAATGGTTTGTGTAGTGCTTTTTCAGCTATAATATCAAAATTAACCATTAGTCCCTATGCACTGTTCTGAATATGGTCTTAGCGCTAGCGCAATGATGCATAATCGATTACAAACAGCATGACGTGCCTTAGTTAATGAAACATAAGATAAATATCCATCCTTAATATGTACTTTTTCGACGAACAATGAAAATATTCCTTGATGCATCACAGCCTCATAGGTTCAAAATGCAGAAATGTGCTCATTGGCCTAGAATAACAACCTTTAATTAGGAAACGAACAGTCTAACAAAGGAATGTATCTGTGAAATGAAACCTTTCAGCAAGTATCTGCAAAATTGTAACTGGCAAACTTAGCCAAAGTAAGTTTTCTCCTACGTCGTATAAACTGTCAAATAGGTTTTCGAAAGCCATGTTACACCACAAAAAGGTTGGTTAAGCTAATACATTCCTGTTTACTCTTTTTCCAGTTTTTTTTCCAGCATGATGCGCAGTTTGGTCGGCGTGTTTGACGAAGCGCTTTGTGTCCGTGATTTGTGCATTCAATCGGGAAAAGGGGTGTTTGTATTTTTTCCCATGGAGGTACACATGTACACATGGAAGCATGACGACAGACACAATCGAGCCATTAAGTATTATCGTACATGGAGACCGACATGAATAATGTACATGTAGATAGCCGAAAGTGAAGAGAGACATGAATAAAGAAAAACTTACGTTGTTAAACATTCATGGGGACCGATATGGATATGCGACTAGATAGACGCCGGTCCTGACAAGGTCAAAAACCTAAGGTGCAGGAAGATCGATGGATATTGCCGTTTATTATACGTCACACAGCACCGTGTGACTGATGTTTGTTGCAATAGAGCAGAGACAAGTAGGGAAGATTACTTCTGTCAAGCAATAGTTAATGGATCAAAATGCCATAATAATCAATTATGTAAAAAGTTTACTAGTCATGAATAAGTTGCTGAGAAAATGAAATGCTGCAGGAGGTAATATGCTGGCGTCATTGTTACCACTTTTACAATTGTCAGATGAACTGGAAGCTCCGATACTCTTTAACTGTTCAACGATAAGGTCGCATGGCTTGAGAGGCCCAGGTAATGAACATTATTTCCGATTTCAAGGTGACGGGACATCCTCGAGGAATGTTGACTACTTAAGTGGTCATGACAGTAGCACGCAATGGCACAGCATCAAGTAAATGAATCATTGACAACACTGAACTGACATAGGTGCAGAGGCACCAGTCAGCATGTTAGCATACAACTATACAAACCGTTGTAAGCGCATTTTGCCATTGTATGCATAGTTAGATGTAAATTACAGTTCCTAGAGGTATTTAGGATTTGATTCAGTGACCAGACTCTTCGGTTTAATATATTTACATTTCAATCACTTGATTCACAAATACACGAATAGTAGCCATTATCATCAAGCAATGTTGATGATGCGGGCGCATCTGCATCAGGATTACAGAACAGAATCCATTTAATGTTCATTTTAAATCATACTTGTTAGTGTTAAATGGTACTACTCTTAAGAGACATCTACGCATTCGAAGCGTGCCATGCAGTCTGATGCTGAACAGTAAAACTACACTAACGATTGCTATTTGTGCTCGAATTCCTATTAGTCGGGTAAACTTGACATTTCCCAAACACATTGAGTCCAATGTCTAGAACAATTTCATAGGATCCATTAGGGACTTGCCGCTTGACGGAGACCGCTATGAAGTGGGGTTGCACGATGTAGTTTGATTGCCGTTCTTTACCACAGAGCACGGAGCTTAATTATCAGCGCATTAGTTGATAGATCGTAGCCTCTGCCTAGGCACATAACTCCGTCTAACCTGAAACAATGCTGCCGTGATATTGAAATGTATCAGCTCTTCGTGGACGGATATAACGCTAACGTGTCCTGCCACATCAGCAAGCAAAGGGGCAATATCCATGATAGACGATGAGTTGTCGTCATTAACTGTTTTTATGCAGCTCCTTGTTCGAATAAATGTCGACGAGGAGCACAGATTTAAAACCTTGGCTATTGATTAAATCCCGTCACGTTGCAGTTAATCCTATGGGCATTAGTGTCGCGAGATGGATGAATGACATTTGTGTGGCGAGTTGGAGACATGGCTCAACCTTTCGGGCAATCTGATGAACGTTGCGTCTCCTGTTCACCCTGTATGATGACGTACATACAAATGTTATTTTTTCAGCAAAACGTTCGAGATGAATAATTTATATTTGCATACATATGAGAACTAACAAATTATTCGCAATCGACAAATTCCCGGCAGTTATGATGAAGTTGTGAATTGAACTCTCAAAAGTAAAGTGCGGCAGTGTCAAACACACCCTTGTTATCCCATAATGATGCAGTGTATTTACCCTATCCACATCTATGGTTGCTTTGGCAATTTTACGTAATATACATTGCAATATCAAATAACGACCTGCAGTCATTATCATAACATTCATGATTTCCCCCTCAAAATAATTGGAGGTACATTTCGCAATGTAAGAAGGGCCTTTGTGAATTAGCCGGCAATAGTAAGATACACAGCAAGGAGCCTGTGCATTCATAAGAGCCTCGAATCTGCTACCACTGTTTAATGACGCTGTCTGTAAGCCTTACTCTGTGAGAGCCATTGTCGTGTGCCAGGTCTTGACAATTGTCCACTGATTTAACTCGATCTTCAAGTATCAGACCTAGTATTTGATATATATATGTAACTTCATCACTACGAGATAAATGGTGTCTTTATAATATGATTGCCAGATGGAACTCCCATTGGCGTCGCACACAATGTATTGTGTCGTGTCCTCTGATTTTTCGGTATTCTATCCGGTACGTGAATTCATATACTCAGTTCCTTCCGCAAGCTAGCAACATGCTGCAAATAGGGGTGCCAGAGGGCTCTTAGCTGCGTGAGGTGTGCTTATGTCGACCACTTACAGACCAAGTCTTCGACCCAAACTCTCGCTCATTAAAACATCTTGCCTGAAATAACAAGGTATTTGCTAGTTGTTTGAAGGCAAAGTGTCTGCAAAGGCGATGTTAGTGGTTCCTCATTTTGGAGTTATGTCTTGAGGGTCCAAATACACCACATTTAGCTGCTTCCATGTGATTCTTTCCGTGATAAAAAAAACAGCAGCCGAGGCATTATGAAGCCAATTAATGTAGCTATAAATTTGATTTCCCTGTAAAGCAATTCCGTTTGTGCCCATGCCAAACTATTATCGTGTTGCAGTGATAATGATGACTTATGATCAGATCGGTCCAGAAAGTACAAAGAAGCCAACAACCAATTTGTGTCCGATTCAACTTGTGAAAGCTGCCTGTGACAACTTCTGTGACGGTTTGCTTTATGCGCTGTGACGGACTATTTGGATTCTGGTTGAATCGGACTAGATAATACAGGGAAGCTCCTAATGCATCAAAAAATCAATTAGCGGTTGCAGCGCTTACGAAACCTCTCTGACGGACTGCATTCTATGAGAGAAAACTTCTTTTGGCAAAGATTCATAACATAATGTTTCAAAGTATTACCGCTACGATTTCATCATAGGGATGCTTCGCCTTAATGCCATGAACACTATCATCACAGTCTCGTAACGTATGGTCATTTATTACCAGCCCCCTGCCCCTGCCCCCGTTTAGCAATTATAACAGATTAACATGGGTCCTCACTAAATTACTCTACAGTGTCACTTAACATCAATATCACAAAATTATTTAATGCAAAACCTTCCGAGGGACAATGGTGGGACAGCCCCTGACTTCATTGTCCCTACTTACAACATTGGATTTGTTATGTATGAATTTTTTTCAAATCAATATCACTGAATTGTCGTTGTTGTAAGTGCTACTTCTACTTCTATATCGGTCTTTGAGCTTCTCGCTCCATTTATCTCTTTGTTTCATTCGAGTCTTACCCCATATGCGTTTACCTACAGGGGACAACGTGTACATTGTTCCTCCTGGTTGTACTTGTTTACCATGAATGTTGAATAACTATTGAGGTAGTAACTCGGCATCGGTTGTCAGGGCAGCATTAGTTAATGCAGACAGGCACCAGGTACGACCAAGTAAGGACATATTATATGTCCGCGGGTATGTATGGGGGACATGATATGCCATGTAAGCCTGTCATCAAGGAGTGGGGCTGAGTTGTCGCTAAAGCACCGAGTAGCGATATCCTGTTGCAAAGCTTGACATGTACGCATCTAGCATTGAATACTGCAAGGATGATTGATTCTTCCAAAGGACATTATGTATGTCACTGAAACCGCACAAGTGCCTTGGACAATCATTCCCTACCATGAGCCGCCACCATTGTACCTGTGATCTTTGTTATTATTTTCGTTGTTGGCTTTCTCGGTAATGGAACTATGGTATACTTTATTATTGTTCCACACTGCTGCCAAAATCATGATTGTATCTCTACTTCCTCATCGTGTTGTGTATGCCTTTCATTGGCACGATCTATACCTTTGTTGGCTGGCCGTATGGATTGAGCATCTGTAAGATGGCCGAGGTTTTCTCCACTTTGTCCAGAAGTATATCCATCTTCACCCTAACAGCCCTCAGTGGGGAGAGATATGCTGCGATTGTTTACCCCTTATAAAGATAATACGATACTCTAATGTGAAGCGTATATTCACGATGGCTGCTGGTATCTGGCTTATGTCTGTTGCACTAGCCATGTTGGATGCAGTTAACTCTGACGTCAACACCCTCGTTGCTCTCGACTGCTTTCCTCCACCTGAAGTATGAAGTTGAGCCCATGTTACGCATTGAAGTTTAGTCTATCTACCAACTTTGGTGGTTTTACGACCGGTCGAATTCTAAACCCCATCGATCTTATTTAAAGCCATTTGTTTTATTTTAAGCTTCGTCTTTTCCTGTATGAAACCTATAACAATGTATATAAGAAGAATTGTTCCAAAAGCATTCACGTTACTGCTGCAGACACAATCCGACAATGGCACGTAAGTTTGCGCATTAGATACCATGCATTAATATCTATAAGAATGGAATGATATCTGATACTAAGAGTGACACTCTTGATGCATGTTTCAGCATCTCAGACAAAGAGAAAGATGAATTTGAATTTCAAGCTATCTCCTGTTGTGCCAACATGGCTAGACCTGGTATTGGAGGTGTAACCGTGCCCCTCTTTTGCAGCCGTTCTGCAGTGTTACAGAGACGTTTATGACGGTCGATTTGCAACTTAACCTCGGCTTTGTGTTAGAAATGCCATACTCTTAAGCTTACTTTTTGTGGAAAAACTAAGGTTTTTTATGCTTCCTGTATAGCAGTAATTAAGATAAACGAGGTGATTGAGGCTCTAACAAACTGTGGACATATTCTGGGGCAGCTAACACATGTGGTGAGAGGCTACAAGGAATGCACTATTTTCAGATACGTGTCGCTTAAATGTTGCCGTTATTCCCCAAATGTTGCTAAACTCTGCCATACTCAACATGAGGCTTTTTTTTATGAATGCATGTAGTCAAAACACATAAGTGCATAATTGTCTTTTTATTTTCTGTTTATTCAGATGTGTTCTCGTATCTGTTAAATCCCCTTCCTATAATGCTGTAATCTCGTTATCATTAGATTTATGAAACACGCACAGCTTTTCTTTATATTTCTTCTAAGCGAAAACTGCCGAATAAGTGCATTATGATTTGCGAATCGTATGATTGTTTGATTTTATTTGAAAGTGTGTCATTCTTGTTATAGATATACGGCCGATAAAACGTAATCAAATGGTCAAGAAAGGTATGTAGCATGCAGTGAGATCAGGTACCGCTTATAGAGTTTTACTCCATCGATATAAACTGATACTGCCATACACGAGTTTGCTCCTTATCGCTGGCAAAACTATCAAATATATGCTACTCTGCGTCATTCCCTGCGCTGCAGTTGTGGCGTTGTGACTGCCTAACTTGACTACGTGTGTCCAACTAACCGCTGGGTTGTGGGAAAACTGATTAAAAGTTGAACCGTACAATAAACCCACCAAGCACTACTTATCCTACCTGGACTTACTAATCAGCTCTCCCCTTTCACACACACTTAATGTGTAGTGCGTGTCGTCCCATGATACTAAGAGACTATACTGAATGCATTTAATTATATAACGACCATGTGTAATGTTGCTGTACATAACACCATCGTTGTCATGGGCACAGTGCATTGGTAGTAAATCAACTGTAGCTCGTTCAATCTTGTCAATGGTATATTTCTTGAAAAGGTCGCTCTCAGTTATTTTCACTGTATTGTGAATAGTTCAAATAGTTCCGTCGCTACCTTAAGAGACTATAAATCCCTCGGGATTTGGACACCCATTAAGTTGCTGCCTTCGAGTAAGCAGATTGTGCAAGAGATGTGTGGGGAAATATTGATCTGCTGAGTCTAGCCCAAAGTGAAATCCAGATGGCAACTGTCATCTGATTCATTATATTAATAGGCTTATATATCCCAACCACCTCAACTGCTATCTGAGTTTACAACCATTCCGACTAAAAGACACAGCCGCATGAACAACTGTGAGTAGAAAATTACTTTTGTGGTTTGCTTTAACTGACCTCATTAGCAGCATAGGTATGACATATGTGGCAGTTTTTTAAAGTCATCACAAGGCATACATATGAATGTATGTGTGACAGGCATGTCATATCAGACATACAATCATATAGTTTCTGCGCAAATTTGAATTCTGAACACCTATACAGGGAATAGCACCAAGCTTGTCTCACCTCGGCCGATTCGTGATGTTCATTGTTAAATGCACTGCCCCAAACACCCAACCCACAGGCACCATATACTTCAGGCATTTTTGTTCTTTTTGAAATCAAAAGCAAACCGCTCGTAGTGCTCATGACTTTGCCCGCAGCTCATATTTTGACCATTGCTAGTGTAAAGCCTTTTGATTCGCGATTACATGGAAGTCAGCCAAGACAGCTGGCAAAACGGTCTATTGTCAATTTGCTTATTACTTAAGTAACAAAATGCGTTGTTCGCCATTACCCCTCTTGCTAAGATAATATATGATCATATTTGAATATGTTAATTTTTTTTAATTATCTACATAGTGTCGTTTAGGGACTGCTTTAATCCGACTGAAATTTGTACATGCTTTTTAGCTTGATAGAAGTACTATAGGTAATTTTAAGATAATTGCGTGCGCATCGGGCTTTTACGAGCTGTTAAAATACCTTTTACAGTAATTTGTGAACAGAAATAAGCAAGTCATGACTTTTTGATACACGAGTTTTTATAAAGAATAGAAACAATTTCATTGAAAAGCCGACGGAAATTTGTACATACGTTTGTGCTTGATAGAAGCACTATAGCTAATTTATAGATGTTTGCGGGCGTACTGGGCTTATACTATAGCGGTTTTATAAAGAATTGAAACCATTTCATTGCGATATCAATTTGAAAAATAGAGCATAAAGAGCTATGCACTTCTGCTTCGATGTTATTCAAGCATGATAATGCTTATTTCTTTTAAAATCCTTAGACTTCTATATACACTATGCAGAAAAGTTTGATAGCTTCCATTCACAGCACACTGTGAAATCTTATTGTACTGTAATGGAGCAAAGACAAAATACCTCACGAATGCAGGGGAATATTGTAATACGATTATTGTACTCAGCGTGGACAATAAGGTAAGGCAATAAGCCGATGCCCCCGGACCTAAAGCGGCCCACATGCCAGATGTGGCCATTTCTGTTCGACAAAGGTAAACCTTCAGAAGAAACTACGTTTAATCCAGCACACTAGAAGAGGACTTTAGTGGAAATGTAAGAACCGCCAATTTATGTCGATTTCACATGTTATTTGATGGGCAATAACATCTCGGAAATGCGGAAATTTATTTGGCTACAGATAGGCTTTAGTGATCCGTATATTCGTTGACAGCTTTAATTACCTAATATTGGTCAATGCTGTGAATAATGACATTTACACAGCAGCACAATCATTACCCTAAATAAAGCTAATTACTCGTCGCCAGGCAAAAACATATCATCATTATGTTATTCGTGGGAAAAACTTGCCTTGCCATATGAGCATAAACACTACACACGTTCTTGTTGCTTGTTTATACTTACACAGCACAGCAGCCACACGGTAACAATCGACCCGATTTGTCCAACTTCCTCAACAAGGAAGACCCGGCTGATACATTTTGAAAATGCAATATGACCTCATTCAAACGACAGCGATTGGCGCCACCATTGCGTTTATTTGGGATTGATTCAACCAAATTACTGTTCCAAAAGCCTTTACCTTTGATATTATTTAAACACAAACGTATTGTGCAATTGCCAATACAATAATACAGACATTCTTCAAAAATATAGCATTTCACGACATTTGTCTTATACTTTCATGAAAGAGCGCATTGTCTTTGGGTGAATACTCTTCCACCTACACTTGCGGAGAAGTAGACATTATGTCTATAATTTTTAGATACCCGTGATCGATCCTTATTGCATATATGCACAATGCCACACTGTGATTGCAGCTTTCGTTTAAATATCGATAATTTAGCGCTGGTTTAGAAGCTGGTCTCCCAGCGGGCTCCTAACTAAAAGCCGAATTTTCTCCCTCTTGAGATTGATTCACTTACGTCCTGAATGTTGGGATGTGTTTGTAGACCTGGGTTACTTCGACATAGCGCCGAATGTCCTGAATCATAAAATACATAAACATCAATTTGTGACCCGTTAGCTAATGCTGATACAACGTTGCATACATGTAAAATAATTCCATTTCATTCTTATTCCGCGGCATTGTGGTCAAAACGTCAGCATACGTTTAATAACTGGCAATTCATGTGGTCGAATATACTCTCCGTATTCAGTAAAGGTTAAGTATACCCCGTCTCCCGCACACTGATTCTGTATGCACACTTGCTAGCCGGAAAGGTTGAAAAATTAATCAATGTTTTTGTTTATGCAATGGTGGCGATATCTATTTTTGACATTTAAATACTATAACAAATTCAAGTAATTACTTTTTCCACACAGTAAATCTAAATATTAAGTGTATGTACGTTGGTGTCCCATCGACGCGTTATGTATTAGGCGGTGTGTTTCATATAGGCGCTGCAGTATGCTCATTTGGCTGCATGGTTAAAGCTATGAACAGTATATATTCCAATAGTCTGACTGGTGGAAGTGTGGAGATGTGTCTAATATTTGTCTGGATGTCTCATGTCATGGCCAAATGGCTGAATATGTAATCACAATATATGAGGGAATATTAGTAGACAGACCCTATAGTAGTAATCAGGCAGTCCAGTCTGTTAGCTAGTTTTGTTATTTACAGGGGTCGTGAGCGTCTCTAAAATAGAAACAGTTGCTGATAAGTAACTGCTTTAATTAATAAGCCATTTTGAATACTTGGTGGTGTCCATTGGAAATGAACAAATAAAGATAAAAAATCTGCTCTTAATCAGTAGTTGTGTTTCAATATATAGCCCCATCAGTCGCAAGTAGCTTGTTTTACTAATGTACGTGATTGATTCCTATGTGTTGGAGCGTAGTTATAATTGTATTCTTACATAACTTAAGTCTGTACTTTGCAGCAGAACACAATTATGCGGCTCCATAATATTTCTATAGTTCCTTCTCGTCTTCTATGGGGAGCTTGTAACTGGCATGTCGGAGGTGTACAGATCATCCAACAAGCTAGTCGAGTTACCTCATATGCCAGTTAATGTAGCAGAAATGTACCTAGGACATCACCTCATTACAAGACCAGTCTTTAACGCGTTATCCATTACTATCAAACATTTCGTTGAGTTTCAACAAATTGAAACATGTATCAGACAATGCATTTACCGGTACCAAGTTAATTTCCGATGAGTTGATGAGCAATTGGAGGAGTTTATGAGGAGACGATGGAGCTGTTGAAGTGTGGGTGGAATTCATGAAGAGCCAATGGTGCTGATGAGGGATCGATGGAGTTAATGAGTCAGATATGTTGATGGGAAGTCGATAGAGTTGATGAAATGTCAGTTGTGTTGAGGATGTGTCGGTGGTGTTGAGGAGTGGTCGGTGTAATTATATGGATGAAGTCAGGCATTAGTCATTACCCATTAACATCAACACAAACGAGAGTTATCGCATCTGACATTAAACTATAAAAAGGCTTATAACAGTCTGGGATTTAGCAAGTCAAAACTAAGGACCGGATCTGACATGTGGCAAACATCAAGTAAAATATCCCAAAATTTGTAGTTACCAAAATCCAAACCAAGACAGCCATATTCACGCAACACAGGGCTACATCACATGTTTATCTATGCATTTCAACGCGGGGCTGTAAATTAATGCAATTTTGTAAACAATGTTGGGGCAAACAGCTACTGTGAAAGCACGTTACCTCTATGTTTTTTGCAATATTAACTTTCAAAGAAGCCTGTTTGTTGCGATCGCTTGATAACATAATTTGGTTTTCGTTTGTTATAAGTTGTTTAACCTAATGTTGGTATTAAACACACATTATGCTTATTGGAAGCAGAAGGATTGAATACTGATATAGGCGCAAGTAAACTGTTTCCCTGGCCAGTAGCAGCTACCACTCGGCACGAGGGGATTAGACATAGTTTAAGGTCAAAAGTACGCAATCAAACTTTGCAGCCAGTTCCAATTTAATTAGAGCTACCATTTGGACTCGGTTTTTATGGATATAAAGTTGTAAGGAATGGGACTGCTCTTCGAGCTGTTTGTGCTACTATTCGTGTTTGAATCTTCTCATGCGATGCGCGTCGCTGTATGCCAGAAAGCAAATTATCATGGCGGTATATTAGGCTTGAGGCAATAAAATCGTATCATTCTGCACCATTGATAAACACGATACGTATACATTATCGGTAATAATGGCGGAGATTAGCGTCTTCATCAGTAAGTTAATGTAATTACGTATCGACCATATCCGTATGTTAACTTCCACGTTGTTAGTTGTCACTTTATCATCAGAGGAAACCACAGATAAAGGGGTTTATCAACGTGAACACTTCACCGAAGCACATTACCACAGCTAAAACAGGTTATTTTTTTCTAAGTCGCACATATGACTCTTTTTGTTATATGCCAACAAGATTTGAGATATTTCAGTAAAACCTCAGGAAATGTGTTAAAACATACTATAAATGTGGGGCTCTTTGTGACATAACAGTTTTTCAAAACTGAAACTGTCGAATAAATGCACTATGATTTGCAAATCGTATGATTGATCGATTTTATTTCAAAGTGTGTCATTGTAATTATAGTGATTGACTGAAGCAATGCTATCAGATACTCAAAGAAGATATATAGCATTCAGAAAGTTCAGGTATCACTTAAAGATTTTTTATTCTATCCGTAGCAACTACGCCATAAACGAGCTTGTTCCTTATCGATGGCGAAACTATAAAATATATTCGATTCGGCCTCATTCCCTACGCTGCCATCGCTGTGATGTGACTGTCTGACTTGGTTACATGTCTGCAACTAACCGCTGGGTTGTAAAAACTGATTGATAGGTGAACCGTACAGTAAAACAACCAAGCACTCTATTTATCTCTCCGGGCTCCTAACTAATCACCACCAACGCTCCCCTTTCACATGTACTTAAGCTTGTTATGTGTTGTGCATGTCGTCCCAGTATACTTTCAATTTCTTTTTGCTTAATTGTGAATAGGTTGAATGGTTCTGCAGCTCCCTGAAGTAACTTCCAATCCGTCGGGCCTTCACACCCATTACGTTGCGGACTTTAACTCAGCAGATAATGCAAGAGATGTGGGGGGGGGTGGGGGGGAAGGATCTGCTTCGTACAGCCCAAAATGAATTGCAACCATTATTTAATCCATTAAATCAATAAGCCTTCATCTACGAAGCACCTCAGCTGCTATCCGTGGTCCCAACCATTCCGACTAAAAGACACCGTCGCATGAACAACTGTGAGTAGAATATTATTTTTGTGGTTTTGTATGACTGGCCTTATTTGCAGAATAGGTGTGGCTTATATGTGTGACAGATCAGTCTCAAGTATTTAGTGATAGAACACATATCATACAGTAGGGCATCTTGGCTTTCCCAAAAAGTTATCGTCAGTCAGGTCACGTGGATCGACGGAACACGACTGGTAGTCGGTAAGTGTATCAGAAACCTAAGTACCCCAAAGAGCCCACAAATAATCCACCGCTTAAATCAGGCGTGATGCTCTAATAGATTCAAGTCAAAAAGGCCACATATGCGGCAGGGGCCTAAAGTTTGAAGACTAAAACTGTTTTCAAAAGTCATCACAATGCATAGCATATGCATATATGTGTTATAGATATGTCATATCGGACATACTCTCAAGTAGATTTTGCGCTAATGTATGTGCGGAACACCTGTACAGGGAATGCCACCCATCTCCTCTCACCTCGGCCGATTCGCGACGTTTATTGCTAATTGTACTGCCCACCCCCATATGCTATATTTACTACAGATATGTTGTCCCTTTATAATCACAAGGTTTGCCTGCATCCCTTATTTTGACCATTGCAGTTATAGAGCGTTTGGATTCGCGATGACATGGAAGTCAGCCACGTTCACTTGGCTGGTAAAGGGTCTATCGCCTATTTGCTTAATACGTTAGTAACTAAAAGGTTTATTCGCACATTACCTACCTTGTTAAGGTTACAGGTGATCATATCTGAATAAGCGCTGTTTCATATGTATTTGTTATTGTTTAAGTTGCTCTTTTACCGATTAAACGTTTAAATACCTTTAGGCTTGATAGATTTTCTATAGCTCATTTAGAGATGATTGTTGGCATGTAAGGCTTATACTGGCTATTTACATACCTTTTACATTGCTTTGTTGACAAAAAAAAAGCATACCATGACTTTTTGAGACACGGCGATTTTTGTTATAAAGAGTGTATATACTCATGTAGTTAGAAATTTACTGGGAGTGTTTTATTCATGGTCAATATATTTAATACGGTATTGCTGGCGATAATATCATGACGCTTGCAACAAATATAAATGTGTTTCGTTAGCTTAGGTGAATTGTGTTGCAACTGTTATTTAAGCAACAACGCATAAGTTCTTTATTATAAACCACGTATGTTGCGGACTAGAGTCTGCAACTGTTAAGAACTGCTATTTCCTGGCAAAAGTAGCGCCTCCCGGATAAATTGTGTTAAATTGCATTCTGTTCAAAGCCGGCGAACTTAGTGACAGCTGCGAACCAAGTTACTTACCGTATCTGAATGTGCTGTGCTAAAGGTGCAATAAATCTCAAACAAGGTCGCCACGTCATCAGCACAGAACTGCCCTGAAGTGCATGGTCTCAAATACTCTTGGCAGCCAAAGTAATTGTTTCCTTAAAAGCCAGGGTGACCTATCACGCATTACAGTGATTTAGTATATTGATTATAACAGTGCTTATTCATGGTTCGCTTGCGTTATGTGGGTGGATGTAACGTTTCAGTAGTGTATAAGCCATGTTATTAACCCACATTTCAACGCCAGAATGATTCTTGAAATTAAGTATTGGGTATTTTACGATTGCAAAAGAGGCAAAACAATTAATTTTAAGGCTTCAGTACAAATTGCTGGACGAATGATTTTCAAATGTCAGCCAACTTGACACTGTAACGTAAGAGGAAGTGTAAGTAACAGCAGCCAAGTTCAGCAATGAGATTTGGCAAGCCGGATTACTTAGCCCTAGTGTGGATATTGTCACCGAATATTGTGCAACCACTAAAATCATGTAAATTAGTGAGCAGGCACATGACTGCAATGTAAAGTTTCGATCCATGACCTCTTGACGAGGTATAGGCATTTGGACACGTTATCAATCACCTTATATCCATATACACCTTTTTAGGAAATATAACGACAAACATATGAGGTCTACCAGGTTCTGTCAGTAACAAGAATACTTCGGTATATTGTGCCCGCGCCCACGTACTGGATGGGAGGTGTGTTTAACGCCTTTCACAGCTTAGTATGCCTAATGCACTCATAAGTCCGTATACTGTTGTAATATTATGCTTGCAGGTATGTTATGTTACTGTTTTCGATAGCGCAACTGTTAACCTGCTCGATAAAATGCCTGTGTAAGATGTCTTTGTATTCCCACAGCAGGCATGAGCGGTAATAGATTGTTACTTAGCTAAAATATGTGTGGTAGCTTGCACTTTAGATCTGAGGTGACATTTAATCAACGGGAACGTGCAATTTGTAAGTGGTGAGAGTATGTTATTTTTGTCTGGTGAAGGAACGCATTAATTGCCACTCATTAGTATTGGTTTATGTAGTTGCATTCAGTGAACATAAGATTGATTGCTTAACACATATATTGCTAGAACTGAATGGGCTGAATAATGTCGATAATTTATGTACTTGTCGCATGTTACCTGATGGGCAATTACATTACGGCCATTCCCTACCAATTGACTTCAGTGATTTCCACACGTCGCCTCTTTTGAATGCGATAACATGCACAGTGTAAATGATCGAATATTGGTTGATGCTCTGACAAATGACATGTACACATTGGCACAAACATGATCTTAGCAACTGGTCACCTGATCAAAATATATCATCATGATATTATTGTTAGGATAAGCTTACCTCACTATATGAGCATGCACACTGCGCACGTTCTTGTTGCTTATACGTTACAAATATCCCCCGGCTTGTACATCATGAGCATGTTAGGTTTAAACTGAAGCAGCGCCGCGGTCACAAGATAGCAATCCATCCGATGTGTCCACCATCCTTAACAAGGGAAGACACCACTGATACATTTTGAAACGACAGCGATTGCTTTTCCTACCCAGTATATGTACTCCTTTTTAAGTTTAAAAATTATCTTTATCTAAGTTCGTATCCAATAGAGGTGTGATGCATTAGACGGTAGGTTAGCATCTAGTATGAGTGGCGGAAGTGTGAAGATGTGTCCAATAAGTGTCTGGATGTCCCGTGTCATGGTCAAATGGCGGAAGGTCCGATCTAAGTATGACGGAAGCTTAGCAAATTTATCAACCCTTTAGTAGTTGTCAAACAGTACATCATATGTACTGGCTGATTTTGTCATTAACAGAAGCCGTTAGAGTCTCTACAATAATGCTGCCGATAACAAACTGCTTGAAAAGATAAAATATCAACTGATAATCAGTAGTTGTGTTTTAATATATAGCCCCATCAGTCGCGTATTTAACTATTTATTTTCTTTTCTTGGAACGTAATTCTAATTTAATATCTCGTACATAACTTAAGTTTGTATGTTGCAGCAGAACGCAATTATGCGGCTCCAGAAAATCCTTCAGTTCCTTCTCGTTTTCTATGGAGAGCTTGTGACTGGCATCCCAGAGATCTACAAATCATCCAAAAATCTAGTCGAGCTACCTCAGATGCCAGTTAATGTCACAGAAATATACCTAAAACATAACCTCATCACCTCATTACAAGACAAGGATTTTGCACGTTATCCATTATTAACGAAACTTTCTTTGAGTTACAACAAATTGATACATGTATCAGACAATGCATTTGCCGGTACCAAGTTAATTTCCATAAACCTCAGCCACAATAAAATGTCACATGTCCCATGTATAGTCCCACCAATGCTGAAGACACTCTTAATGAACAATAACTCACTTAGTTATCTTAACATTACTTTGATTAATTTATGTTACCAGTCGCTAGAGGTACTTAACCTGAATAACAACCCCATCGGAGGAAATATTACTGGCTCGCTTAGGCTCCCTAATTTGACTCAACTGTCTCTTTTGCGCACTAAAATACGAAACATCGAGACATTGATTAGCGCCAAGCAAAGCATATCTGCTTTAATGCTGGGAGACAATGTTATATCATATGTAAACTTCGCGAATTATTCATCGTTGAAATATTTATATTTACAATCTAATAATCTATCTGTTCTCGCATGTCCTTCAGAGAGTCCAGTTGAAATTATTAATCTGAGTCGTAATGCTTTTTATTCGCTGATCAATCTTTCTTGTTTGAATAACACTCTAAGAAAGGTAATGTTTGACCACAATATGATATCAAGCATACCTCACGATGCATGGACGAATTTCCTACGTCTTACATATGTCTATATAAACTCAAACAGAATTGAGAAGTTTCCATGTAGTGCAGTAAATGGGACGAGTGTTAGAATAATTGATCTATCTCATAACATTTTGAGGATCATACCAAATCTAGACTGTGTAGGATCGACATTGACTTTGCTGGATCTAGGCAGCAATTCGATTACCATGGTAGAGCATGCGCAAATTAAGCAACTGGTGGAACTGACTTACTTCAATCTGAGATCCAACCGAATCACCGTTATAGAGGAGGTAATGGCAAGAAACATGCTCGATGGCTTGTAAATGATATTGAACGACACATAGACGTATCAATCTAGCAAACCCATACTTAATTATAAACTTGTCTTTTCAGCCTCCCGATTTCTTACAATCGGCGACATTCCTATTCACCGACAACCCTCTTTATTGTGATTGCGCCCTGACGTGGATCTTTCAAGAGGGCTGGAAGGCAATACGCCCAAGAATTCCCGATACCCAACCACTATGTGCTGGGGAGCCAAATTCGTTTTCAACTCTACCATGGGTCAACATAACCAAAGCTGATATATGCTCATATCAAGGTATGGTAGCTTCAAACGAATGACACTATGTCAGATTTAAGAAAGACTTCGGGTTTTTGGAAAGCTGCTTAGGAAGATACAAGCAAATATTTCAATATTGGCTCTATCATTGCTCTTGCGCACCTAAATAGTTGTCGCGATCCTCTGGCCTGCAGATTGTGAATCATACTTCATCAAGTCGAGCGTGATTAGGGATCAACTAGTTGTAACACAAACGTCGTTCCCCACTGAAAATGTTCTTGATTGCTGGATGATATGCACACTTCACAATGCTTTGTGTACGGCTGTCAGTGTGACCATAACTGACACTTCTTTCACCTGCTACTTGTCAACAGACGCGGTGCCGACGTTTGTCCGAATGCGCGGAGCCCTGACGCACGTCTTTGTACCAAGATACTGTCGTCTGAATGATAGCATGGTAGAAATATAATGTCTTTAGGAAGCAGGTGTTATCGAAACCAAAGCAAATATAAAGTATGCATCAATATATTCCATATGTTTGAAAAGTTTGCGTGAAAAATATTTCTGTATTTTATGAATGTGTAGCATTTATACTGGTCCTGAAAATTTATAATTAAATTGTATTAATGTGCTGTAGATTGTGCATTGCACCTGGTGGTTTGCAGAGTAAACATTCGGTTAAGTTCTATATTTGTGAACATTTCTCCTAATTAAGTGCTTGTTATTTGCGAAGTGGCATTCAGTAATCAAGCACCATCGATTGTATTGCTCAATACTGAAATTCATTTGATTAAACTGAAAGATATTGCGTTTTGTGGCTTTGCTCAAATAATCATTCCGTTCTGTGGTTTCGGAGCACCACATGTTTTATTTTACAGATTCAAACTACTCAATGAATGTCTTTCTTGTACAACCATTTATCAACGCACGTCTGTAAGTAATAGCTTGTTAGGCAATATATAGTGTACCCAAGAGCTCAACATCTCTCCTGAGCCACATTGTAAATTTCACATTCGACCCCCAATTGATTATACATGTTCTGCATTGACTGGTTTCCTATGTACATATATGGACGGTTGTCAGATGCATATCGGAATAATTACAAGTTCATCTGTTTTACGAATCATATCAAGCTGCACATGTGCGTTGCATGGCGTGTTTGTATATGTTCATAATTAATAAATCTTATTGGTCTTCATCTACTTTCGTGTGTAATACAAACACGTTTAAAGAGCGATATCGGTAGCGGTTGTGCAATGCCAACTGGTCCAGCCGCAAGACGATTCGCAATACGACAGAAAACAGCTACATTAGTCCTCTCCTTCGTCCTCATCTTCATTGTGTGTTGGTTTCCGCGTAATATCTGCCGTCTTTAAAACCATTGTTTTTTCTAAGCTTCATCCATTCGTGTATGAATCCTATTGCATTACATATGATGTGTTACCAGTTAAGAGAATTGTTCCAGAATCATATATTTTACTGCTGCCGACACAAGCCGACAATGCCACGTAAGTTTGTGTATTAGACACCATGCATAACTATCGGTTATTATGGAATGAGATCTGATACTAGGAGATATACTCTGGATGCATATTTTAGTGTCTCGGACAAATTGAGAAACATGGAATTCAGGCGTTGACATTGACCAGTCTGTGCCAGCAATGTGGCACCTCACGTGCGATTGCATTGTCTACCTGAGGACGATTATTTATTGCCCAAATAGCTATACGGTGATATTCACGTTTGCTTGTAATATTGATCACAGTTACAGTTCTTAAGTTGACGAGACCGGGCGAGTTGAGTATTTGATGCGACTCGGATAATTAATGGACACGAAGAATACAATGTCTTCAAAAGTCATCTATAATGCGTTTTGTGACCTAATACAACACGTCGTCTTGGTTTCATTTCAAGCTATGCTGTTACCTGATGGTAAGATTTGACAATTACCGCGTACACCGAGTTATGCCGTTGGTGGTGGAGTCTGCCCCATGGGCAATATCATTTAAAGTAGATACCTTATGCAAGGTCATGCCCTTATCAGCATACATTAATTCACTGCTGTTATTTGACGAAGTCGGTAATTGAAGTCTACTAAGCACTGTAGTATACCATATACACGTGAGTTAGGAAACGATGCAGGCTTTTTCTTCATGCTGTCCGCAAATGTGTTTAAATGATATCGTAAAACAATGACAGTGGGAGACAAATTAGAAAACTTGCCTTTAAGGCATTATATGTACAGCGGTTAAACCAATTGAAATGACATAAAACAAGTGGCGAATATCTTGCACAACATGCTTTACGCCACCTGAATAACACCCACTGATCGGGCGTCAAACGGGTCTACTTTAACACCAGGTAATCCTATGACTTAATCCCGAGATACCTGACTCACAGCATAGGCGCAAAGTTTAACAGGTTGTTTTGCCCCATATAGGGCACTCAAGGATCATTTAGTTAATACATTACTACGTTTAACACAGATATTAATAATGCCATCTTTTAATTTGCGCCGCACAGTTTACTTGATCGAATAACATTATAATTCGACCGGAGATGAAATACAAATCATTATTGTACTCTGCCTTCGCATGCCCAAGAGTAAAATTGAGGTCCGTTCCTTGTTTAAATAGGCTTTGTGTGATAGACAGTAAATCAATAACAGCCGCTGTGATATAAGATATCACGATGCAATGATTTTAAATAACCACAACAGACGGGCCCAGAGGATACATTTGTCGTTCGTCTTCAGGCCGCTCTAAGTTGAGGAAAATATAGATGCCATCAATCTCGAGCTAAGAGTTCGGGAATATACAACTGAGCATGTAAATGGGATTGCAGTCATATACTCTTTATCGTACGTTGACAAGGTGTCGATTCGTTTATTCCGGCGATATTTAATGCGCCTACAACATGGCTAATGGGTCAATATGTCATTGTTTATAACCAGCCAGGCGAGCACAAGTAACACCATGTACATGGTACATCAATTCATGAACTGTGCTGTTACCAACAGTTATAGCATCAAGGTATAATAAACGCTAGCCCCTCATCACAGTCGCGTCTACTCGATCTCATTCCAACAAGGTGCTATAGACAGCATCCGCCGAGATCAGGGCAGCTCGTTCATATATCCGTGAATGATCCGAAAATGTGGAGTTTGCGTCGTTTTCTGCAAGCTGAACAGGCCACGTAGGACCTGAACATATGCATCCATAATTCAATTAATTCATGACGATAATTATACAAATTCTGTGCGATAAATTCCGATATCTATCTGGAGACGAATCCTTGTTACATTCTCTCCATCCGTATCGACACATATGACCACTCGGTTTACATATGACATTCAAGAAGGTGTCTCAAAGTAGGAGTGACGTCTTCCAGCTAATTCAAATAGCAGCTTGTGATTAAATAACAGCATGGGTAATTCTTTGGGTCTTGATAGACGTGGATAACCGTCTACATTTCCGATCACTGATTGAGAAAGTAGCATATGTTCACAGCATATATTAAAAAAAAAAATGAGTTGGAAGCATTTTCACACCGCACATTTTCAATGATTGTTTTGGAAAGCTTCTGGCTAGTAGAATCACTAGCTATGTTTTCTGGTCAATCTAGACACAATAATAGCTTTTGATTTGTTTTTCTTGTTTGATGAGTGCGAAAATTTATAGCACAGTCCCATTGATAAATATTGTTATCGTGAAAGACTCAAATGCAAGGACAGGATAAAAGATAAGTTTATATAGTGAACCAGATTGGGAATTGCGTTCTGGAGCCAGACACGACATAACAACAGCCACTAGTGTATATGAACAGAACGCTTGCATCTAGACATTCATGTGATGTACGCGTACAAACCGAAAGATGAGCTCATAGAAGTGCTGTTTAGTTTTGGTTATGGTGTATAATGTCTATGCGGATATAGCTGTTAAATAGCAATGGTGTAGCCAAAACTGATTCACATTGCCTGGGCATTATAACATGAACATTCAGACATTGTGTATCTAATAGATTACTTCCTATATGTCGGGGCGATAGAGGTGAACATATCATGTGACGATGAACATTAAATACTCTGGCATTGCACGTCAATCCATTACGCCAAATCAAGTGATGCTGATGTGAAGAATGTAATAAGCACAAACAGGAGCATGATGAAGGCCCCGGTGACATTAAATAGCTATTGTATGGACATATCATGTTGCCCAGCCATTCAGCTACAACACAGAATTTATCGTTTCTGAAGGTGCTACAATGACAAAGTTAACACACATTTGATCCCATTAAGCTACTGCTTAAGCTACTGCTTCACACCAAACTTTGACCGCACTACGCTACCATCTCGACCACACTTCTTGTTTTCACACTATTCACAACGCGTCAATTTTGGATCGTACTGATAAAGGGATCATTAATCTCCACAGAGACCATACATGTACACGCTTATCTATATGCCAGCAAGTCCCAGAGTTTTCACCACGTACGGTAAAATGTAACCTCGTTTTACGCTCATTCTAGCAAACAGGGACAGGGTGAACGTTACCAGATACATAACATACTATATATACCTAGCGGGTATGCGCGATCTTATTAGAAAAAACACATTATGTGATGAAAGACGTTTTTTGCATCTTGCCAAATAGTTGAAGATCTGGTTTTCCTTAAATTAGTTTTGTTGGGATTGGTATAGTATTAAAATTTAAAGAAAGTGATTTCATCAGCTGAAACTGCAGTCAATCACCACCCTAAAACACGTCATTTCAGCCTCGTTATTGGTGTACCCAGATGATGAGACATCGTCCAATGACTTGCTTTTCATCTTAATTTCATTTAGCGCATTCAATGATATGTTTAGAAATAGTTAGTTAAACATAATGAGTTATGTTATATTAATCATTTCTCTAGGTTGACGTTTTACAAGATAATTAAACATTAAAATTTTAAGATGCTACTCAGGTTTAACTTCTGTTTGAAGTCGCTCAATTTATCAAACTATGCACGCAAATTATGTGAAAATACGTTGTCGAATGCCTTGTTGAAGGTAATCTTGTGATCTGGTTTAGTGATTTATGTTCTACTTCAATTCACAATGTTGATACTTATTGTTACAAATAGTGTCTGACTTGATAGTTCTTTTACAGAATATCTTAGGAGAAAATCATGTCATGTCCATGAAAAAAGCACAGTTAATCGTTGAAGAAATATCGACCCTTCCTGGTCATTTCCATTACTCGATTCATCATTTCATGTACCACGACGGGTTCCTGGCATCCAGTTCCCTCCCCCAACACACGCCACTCACTCACTTGTGTCAAGTGCAGAATGAATGCGTGATAAATTACACATGGTTAATTTTGTATAAAATTTCAAGATTTATTTGTGACGTTAAACAGTGGATTATTTCAATCCATGCCAGTTGGACAATGTTAAGCACGATTAATGTTTTACAAGGGATAACCAATCAGACCTGCATGCAATATGGATACAAACATCAGAAAAGAATCGATAAATACCCTATGATCACTAAGAAATGATTAATTACTCGTCAACTGATGAGTGACCTAGGTCACGAATATAATCATTAGTATTTGGCCTTGATTGACGGTAGTTTATTGCTAGGTGTCTGTATTAACGTGAGAGTAAGAGTTGCGCTTAGTGAAATCGAATTTACACTTCATCACAACATTGCCAATGTCAGCCAGCACCTCACCCTCATCATCCATCAGTCACACAACAACTTCATTGTCTTGCCAATTGCTACCAACATACAGACCGACGCAAGTGATCCACACACTTCTGCTGCACTGGAAATCAACAGAAGAAGTTCCAGCCAGCCCCATATCTCAAATTTATAACCCGTATGTCTTCTTATCCGGTATTCTTCCCTGGTTTGCACTTAGCCACATTAAACACCATGGGCCCCTTATACTCATAACCGTGCACATGGTGCGATATATTCCAAGATCTGCAAACGCTCATAGTTAGCTAGCAACTTGGATTCCTACGTCACTCCTGTGAACTCTTTGATTAACATATTAGGGAAGCGTATCAGATACAGACATCTCCCCAACACTGCTCGTCTGTTTTCGTCTGTGAGAGCTTGGGCTTTAACAGTACACTGTGCATCGGCCCATCGCAGAGACGCTGTGTATACACCTCGGGGTGAAACACAGTAAGTCAAGTCAGATTCCAGTACCTTCTTCAGACTTTGGTGAGATATACGAGTGAGTTCTGAGGAATCAAGAGCCTGGATGGTGTTGCATAATATCCATACAACCTTCAAACAGTTCCTTCTCGTCATATTGGACACTCTTTTTCAGATAGAGACACACATTGTGGACATCAATAGTGCCCATCAGATAGTCGGTACATTTGAACACCAGCCGAGACACTTCATACCTCGTTGCAGCGTGTAAGACACCCAAAACGGTATCTACCCTCAGTTCTATCTGCTCACAGTACAGGAACCTGAGAACAGGCGGCCAACATCTCAATTTACTATCATAGAAAATATATCTTTAAGCTTAATCTTGGAAAACGCACGCAAATTGAAATAAGCTAAATAAATATTCTGATTTCCCCATTTTACTAATTTATAGGATTTATCTTTGCTACCGGAATAACATCACAAACAATAAACAAACCTCAGCACTGCGTCGAACACTGCCGGCTCCGCGTCCTCCAACACAATATCACCCTTTCGTCCTGCCGTCAACATGGCCTTAAATACCGGCGACCCACACACCAGCACAAATCCGTGGGCGGCTGTCTTCACTGGCATATCTACCCTCATACATAAATCTTAATCGCTGTGTATTGACCCCATTACAGGAAGCTACTCAGGGCCACAACAATCATTACAATGAAACTATATCGCGGAATACAGCATACACAACTTTGACAACACCGCTTTCACAATCATCTATGATTCAACATTACAGAAAACGATGGTAGTTTAAAATCACCTGTGCAATGAACGACTCGCTGGTCAAAACTGCTACTCGTTCTGTTCGTTATCACGTCTTCGGCAACAACAAGCGAATCTGACAACGAAACTACTTCTACGACCGAAGCAATCGCGTTATGACTTAAATGCACTGGTAAGCGTTATGATAGTCCAGCAGTAGTATAGAAAATGGCGGTACTGGGGCAACTCAGTTAATTAAACCAACGTGTGCCAGTTCCGCTTATACAGGGTTTTAGATTTTTGCTCCCTGTCACTTATATTGTGACTCGCAACAGGGCCACGCGGTCGAAAGGCGGGTCGGGTCCGACTCCCCTCAGGCCGGACATGTTAATTAACGTGACCATAGGCTAAGATGTCTACGCCGTTCGTGGCTATCCGCTGCCTTGAGTCAAACGGGGAGAGTGACACCATGCTGACGTGAAGCCCAATTATCATGTGACCATCACTGCGTAGCATGTTCATCCCATAGCAGAACTGCTTCTCTGTGAACTGAGACTCCATGCATTGCGTACATGACAACTACGTCAACTCAAACTTAAATAACTTTTATACTTTGCATGGAAAACAAGTCTACGATCGAATGCCTGGCAGGATACAGGTAATTGATAAGATGACAATTATTGTCATCATCATACGCCTCTCATTTACGCCGTCAATGTCCTCCCCGAATCGCGCCTTAGTCCTTATATAGCCTGCGTCCCGAGCTCCATTTACAGCTCTACTTTTCTCTCCGCTTGAACCCGCTGTTCCCTCTCGTAGATAACGCCAACAATGAGTTGTCTATTTTCATGCAGAAGAATAATTGGTTGCGTTAGGAAGGCTGGCTTTCCTTCACAAGCTTACAAACATTTGTAATGCTGCCAAATTTTCTACTGCGTAAATGGTTTGCAGTTGAGTTGACCTATTTATATTTGTTTTGTCCCCACGTATCTCGGCTTGGCTGTTCGGGGAAACTGCTTGGCGGAAGTTCAATTGGACATGGAATTATTCCTCAAAGAGCGTGCTCTCTTTTGGCATCAACATCCATAGCTAGCGGCCTTATACAATGAACGTCCTTGAATACATTCTGCTGTCGACTTTTATCAAAGGATAAACGCATTAGCTACTTGAAGCTATTTGCTAAATTACGGGGCAAAGGGTAAGTGAAAAACGTCTTCAACACGAGAGTATTTCTACCCTGGTGTAGGCCACCGTACTAATGATTCCAGCTAAGTGTGAATTAGACACAAGCCCACATATACCGCTGCTCATTAAGTCACAACATCAAAATAATTTTATTCGCCACTTTTATCAATCCGGCTATTTCTGTCTATAACTGTATTATTAGATCTATATCTCGCACTACAGTACAGAACTTGCCTCTTATTTGGCGTTTGGGGAAATAACCTGGAACTCACCTCTAGAAAACAAATTGGTCATTGATGACAAATAATCAGCATTGTTATTTCGCTCATTCTATCATTCGACCCAGTATTAGTGTTAATTCTATAATAACCATGTGCAATGCGAATTGATTGAATAATTATGCTAATTCAAAAAACCATGCGCAACATTTACCCAGTTATAATGCTCATTTCACCAGAGTATTAACCTAGTTATAATATTGTTTTCTAATAACCAAACGCAGTGTTAATAAACCTGGTTATAATGCTGATTATAATAACTATGTGCAGTATTAATCAGCCTAGTTGTAATGACCATTTGAATAACCCTGCACATTATTATTCAACCTAGTTGTAATGATCAGTGTAATGACCATGCGCAGTAATAATTAACCTAGTTATAATGCTTTGTCTAATAACCACGCCAAGTACTAATAAATCTGCTTATAATGAATTTTAATAACCACATGCAGTATCAACAAACTTGATTGTGATGCTTCTTCTAATAGGCGCTCATTATTAATAAGCCTTGTTTGTAATTTTCATTCTAATATAAACTCATGTATAAATTAACCGAGTTATAAAATCAAACCGAATAATAAGGACACAATGAACTAAATTTGCCGTAATGTGAACCTCTTTTTAGTCGTCTGTAAAATGAGGCGTCGTTAGAAGTATGGAAGGCAATCAGTCGGAAAGGGCAGAAGATCCATCCCCCGGAATACGTCTAATGTAATTTGTTCTATCAGACCTTATATGGAATATTTCGATTCAGCTTATTGCTGAAATAGCATGACTCATTCGCATTTTCTTAATTTCTACGGATCCAGTTTCTTTAGAAGACATAAGTCAAACAAAACCGAATAGGCTTTCGACGCCCACTCTCACTTCTATTTCATCAGTACGTTCGTATTCATAGTACATCACCCGCCATATTAATTGTAAGCACTGTTCTTAATAAAAACAATATATCATAAGCACCAGTCACTCATCATTACTGAATCACGTCTCATACCTACAAGGTTCTTTTAACAATTCTTCTCTGAAGCTTGAGGCAGCTCGTTAATATATACGGCAATATAAAAGGCATTTTATTTCCATGAATATCATCTACACGTCACCTATTGGAAGCTACAAATTGTTATAAAGGTCATAACAGAATTATTGTGTGACCTCATTTCCAAAAAAATACATCTCTTCACAGATTATATTTTACTTTCTCAAACAATACAGAGAACATTAACATCTTTGAACCGGTGCATTATTAATAATCAAATGGCTCTTATAAACACAAAATGTGCCGCTGTTTGTTCAATAATCTCTTTTAATCGTGATCATTCAAATCATTGGCTGCCCCGTCTAACTCAATGTGCCCGGCCCTTGCATAGTTTTGCATTAGGTGCTAATGACCATGGTGGGTGTGTCTAACCAGGTTGGTGTGGCCAGTAAAGGAGTAAAAGGAAACCTCTTACTCGTCATAGATAGAGCGACGTTGTCCATTACATTTCATTCCAAAGTAAGTGAATTTTCAATCCGCAATGGATAGCTGTCATCAAACTTTGGTAGCGTCAGTCGCTCACCTCTGATGTTGCTATCGTTACGCAGCCTCTCATAGTCATATTGAGCTACCTGATTCTGCATATCACGTGACAACTGATGCACCAATGATATCGCATTTATGAAGAAAAAGTGAAAATGGCATTGGATCACTAATGGAAAACATGCTAAAATTGAATTCAGGTCAAAGAAAATATGATTTTGTGGAACGGCATGTGTTAGATTAAACCCATAAGCACATACAGCCACGAGGATCATGTTTGGTTGCCACATGAGAGTCATTGGATGGCTGACAAAATACTTGCTCCGAAGTTTAATCTTCGACTTTAACTCCTTTTGCTATTGCCTCAAACCCAAAAATATGCGAAGTCAGGCTGCATTCAGCGATATCATTCGAAAGCACCCTAATTGTGTTTCATCAGCTGTGAAGGGAAAGTTAAGTACGTCTTTTTGTTCACATATACTTCCTGCTTCACCTCACAGCTTGAGAATCCACCAATAACTGCAGTTGTAGTTGTTTTCCTACAAGCACTGGCTTGATGTAGAGTTCCCCTAATAGTGATCTTTAACGTAACACTTGTATGATTTGGAGCTAAAATAGCTTCCTGGACGAAGCAGTAAACCCTGTAAGAAAGCCCGGCTAATGCGGGGTCAGAATCTACATGGATTGTCACAAGCAATTCGAAATCATTGGCCGAGTCGATTATCCTATTGGAAATAATGTGTCACTCTTGTTAAGGAAAATTAAGTGTCGATTTCCTATTGTATTTAGTGTTGCTTTTATTGGGAAACTCTTCTGATCAAAAGCATTCTTATAGCTTTGCTCAAAATATTCATAAATCATATTATGTAATGCTAATAGATATCAGAGTCCGAAAGATTTGGTGTGTCAATAACGTATGTTCCATAGGAAAGTGTGAAGCAAATCTAGCTAGCAAGTTTATCGAAAATATTTGCTAATATATTGTCGTATTTTTTCTAGGCTGATTGTCAAATCATCTCAATCCACGCTTGTAAGCACATTATTTCATTCTGCTAAGGCATCTGAGCAGCGTTCATTGCAATACTATTTTCACTTAGCTCCCTTGTTTTACTAGGATATGAATATATCTGTGAAGTGTGAAAACGCTCCTATGTTATTTGGCAGGGTTATATCTAAGCAATATCTTAGCAATTTGTACAATATGGTGCCGTGTGTTGTTATATAACGATGCCATCAATTGCCTGAACTTTAATTGACGATTCATTATCCCGTTAGGTTTTTTATGCCATGCCGTTTATGTATGCCAAGAATGTTGCATTGTATCACAAAACCTGTGAGACACGACGTGATATTATTAGGTCGGTTATCCTGAGTCCATGTTCACTTCAAGAAAACGGCAAAATCGCGCCATGACAAGCGCCGCCAAATAGTAAGCTGGGTCCGAGGTTTTTGTGATGTTCATGTTTGAGCAACACGAAGATCACGCTATGTCACCACCAGCCGAATAATAATCGGGATTATGCACATCAATGTCACGTTTACCTTCATTGCATCATCCATGATGAGCGGATGAACAGGCTGCCGCGCTCCATACTGGTTGTTTCAGGAGTATCAATTTAACAACAATGTCAAACTTTTTTTGCGACGACATGTGTAGTTTATGGGAATACATTTTATCGATAGTAATTGTCACTCAATAGCTGAAACCGATTAGATTAGAATAAGCATCACACCCGACTTCCTTCATATTTCAGTCGCTCGTTGGAGATTTCTATACTTCTGTTGGTTTTGCTTGTATAATCTTTTTGGTCCCTATCTCAGTGACCCGACAATGTCGGACCACTGTGTGCGTCGATCATGGCGGTGAGTGACAAACTAGCGAATACCATAGTCGGCGATGAGAAATAGTCATTATATAAGCAGCCTTACTTTTCATTTTTGTTTTTGTATTATCTTATATTTTCTTTATTTATTTAATTTATGTACATCAGTGATTTCAGCGAAACATAATTTATCAAGGGGACTACTGGAGCAAAATTAGAACTATCTAATAGTATATTTTAGACAATCGCTCGTACTCATTAGTACTTGGCAATCAGATTTAACAAACCTTCACCTTTTGTACGAAGTGGAACGTGCTTGGTTTTCCTTCATCCCATATATATCTGATCTCCAAAATTAGATATTCATCTCCCTCACTGGAATCATTTTTTTTTATCGCCTGCATTGCCACAGTGTAGCGAAACCCCCCAAAAAAAAAAAAAAAAAACAAAAACCAAGCAAACCACTGAGATATGGTACTAAGTGATTCAGCTATGTTTCTGAATCCATGTTTTTATCGAAAAGTATCAACTAAAAGCAAATTGAATTTCAACACGTCACAAAATCATATCACCTTGGATCAGGCTAATTATACCAAAGGCATTAACGAGTGGCCACGTGGACGAAAGTCCAACGAGGTGGGAAATGACCTCATATACAAGATCAATGGTAACCCGTCGATATAGATTCGCAAAAACTGATTGATTAAGAATGCTTCGGCCTGCATTTCTAGGCCTGTCATTCAAAACGTGCCAGTCTGATTGGAAGAGATGAGGAAATCACCAATTCACGTCCTCACAACTCACTCATAATTGACGATTACAGCCATTCGTTGACTCCAACCTTTCTTGGACAAATTGTTTAAGTACATTTTTACTAGCATTATTTAATTATTACTCATTCGGCATATCTTGAATGATAATATGCCACTTTATAAACCTGGTGTATACTGTTGGTCCTCTAAAAGTCGTTCACGAATGGTCAAGATAATAATTTATACGTATAAATCCAACCTTACGTGCATATATGTAGCTTTGGCTATAACTTATTGGATGATCTTTGGATTATTACCTATACTTCAAGCGACTAAAGGGTGTGTGTCTATTTTGTAATGGATGCTCTTTGGTTCCATCAATTGTTCTTATGGTTTACACACAAATATACGACGGCCGTTGTTGTTTATCTCAGGAAGCGCATTTCCAGCCATCAAAGCATACACTTGCGTCATGAACTGTCAACTGAACCAATCATTCTAATGCAAACTATCTAACTTTTTGCCAGCGACGATCATCAATCCTAAGCACACGATGTTAGGAATGGATGGTAATATCGGAAAGCAAATATATCTGGCTGGCCCTTTTGTGTACTAAAATGGCCAATATGGCCGGTTAAAAAAACCCAAATGGTTGGATATATAAAGTGGCCAAAATGGTTGTCTATATAAAATGGCCAAAATGGTTGGTTATATAAAATGTCAAATATGGTTTTTTTTTGCATGACAAAACTATCATGACTTTTTTGGCACAACCCTTTTGGTCTATGATTTATGTATACATTGTTACACTATATACTCCTTTACAAGCTACTACTTACAGACGTGCATCGATAAATGGCTGTACAAGTAAGACAATAATTGCGTAGTTTAAATCTGTTAAGAACATGTGGTGCTCAGAATCCATAGTACGGAGTGATTAATAGAGCAAAGCCTTAAATGCGGTATTTTTCGGTTTAATCAAATGCATTCTAGTGGTGAGCAATGCAATCGGTTTCTGAATGCCATGCAATTTTCCAGAAATACAAGCTAATTTTGCAAATAACAAGCATTTGATTACGTGAAATATTTACAAATACAGACCTTAACCGAACGTCTATTATGCAAACCATTGGGTGCAGTGTACCAACAGCGCCTTAATAGGAGATGGAAAGGACATCAGGACTAGCTAAATATTCGGGACCTGTATAATTGCCGCATATTCATAAAAACTGAAATATATTTTATGCAAACCTTTCCAATATATGGGATGTTCTTATGCATACTCAATATTTGTTTTGGATCCCAAAACACCTGCCTCTTAAGGACATCATATTTCTACAATGCGATCATAAAGACGACAGTATCTTGGTACAAAGACGTGCGTCAGGGCTCCGTGCATTAGGATAAACGTCTGAACCGTGTCTGTTGACAAGTAGCAGGTGACAGAAGAGTCAGTTACGGTCACACTGACGGCAGTACACAACGCATTGCGAAGTGTGCATATCATCCAGCAATCAAGAACATTTTCAATGAGGAACGACGTTTGTGTTACAACTAGTTGATCCCTAATGACGATCGATAGTACGATTCGCAATCTGCAGGTCAGATGATCACAACAACTATTCAGAGCAATGGT
Organism: Urechis unicinctus; assembly: GCA_034190875.2. Taxonomy (NCBI): domain Eukaryota; kingdom Metazoa; phylum Annelida; class Polychaeta; order Xenopneusta; family Urechidae; genus Urechis; species Urechis unicinctus. The sequence continues at coordinate 64,748,663 of CM067345.1, forward strand.
AGAACCAATATTGTAACATTTAAATATGTCTTCCTATGCAGTTTTCACAGAATCTTCCGTAGTGTCCTTAATTCTAAAGTACCATACCTTGATATAAGCATATATCAGCCTTTGTAATGTTGGACCATGGTAGCGCTGTTACCGAAGATGGCCCCTCAGCACATAGCGAATTAGTTGCGGGAATTCTAGAGCGTATTGCCTTCCAGCCCTCTTGAAAGATCCACGTCAGAGCGCAATCACAATAAAGAGGGTTGTCGGTGAAAAGGAATGTCACCGATTGTAAGAAATCGGGAGGCTGAAAAGGCAAGCTAAGAATTAAGTCTGGGTTTACTGGACTTCTATGTTTCAATCAATATCATTTACAAACCATCAAGCTTGACTCTTTCCATTACCTGCTCTATAACGGTGATTCGGTTGGATCTCAGATTGGAAAAAGTCAGTTCCACCAGATGCTTGATATGCGCAAGCTCAACGATAGTGATATCATTGCTGCATAGATTCAACCAGGTCAATGTCGATCCTACACAGTCTAGATTGGGTATGATCCCCAAAATGTTATGAGATAGATCAAGTGTTTTAACTATCTTTCCATTTACTGCACTACATTGAAATTTCTCAATTCTGTTTGTGTTTATGTTGATATGTGTAAGACGTAAGAACTTCGTCCATGCATCGTGAGGTATGCTTGATATCATATTGTGGTCTAACGTTACCATTCTTAGAGTGTTATTCAAACAAGAAAGATTGATCAGGGAATAAAAAGCATTTCCACCCAGCAAAATCCTTTCTACTGGACTCTGGGAAGGATATGCGAGAACAGATAAATTATTATAGTGTAAATACAAATTTTTCAACGATGAATAATTCGCGAAATTGGCATATGATATAACGTTGCCTCCCAGCATTAAATAACTTATGCTTTGCTTGACGTTGATCAATGTTTTGATGTTTCGCATATTAGTGCGCCAAAGAAACAGTGAAGTCAAATTTTGGAGTCTAAGTGAGCCAGTAATATTTCCTCCGATGGGGTTGTCATTCAAGTAAAGAAGCTCTAGCGACTGGTAACATGAACTAATCAAATCAAAGTTAAGATAACTATGTGAGTTTTTGTTCATACAGAGTGTCTTCAACATTGGTGGGATTATACGAGGGACTTGTGACGTTTTATTGTTGTTGAGGTTTATGTAAATTAACTTGGTACCGGTAAATGCATTGTCCGATTTCATGTTTCAATTCATTGTAACTCAAAGAAATTTTCGTTAATGAAGGATAGCGTGCAAAAGCCTGGCCGTGTAATGAAGTGATGAGATTATGTTCTAGGTATATTTCTGTGACATTAACTGGCATATCAGGTAACGTGACTAGATTGTTGGATGATCTATAGACTTCCGAGATTCCAGTCACAAGCTCTCTATAGAAGACGAGAAGGAACTGAAGGATGTTCTGGGGCAGCATAATTGCGTTCGGCTGCAACATACAAACTTAAGTTATGTACGAGACATTACATTATAATTATGTTCCAAGAAAATGAAATCAATATTAAAACATACGACGTGCGACTTTTGGGGATATATATTGAAACACAACCACTGATTAGTAGTTGATCTTTTATCTTTATTTGTTTATTTCCAACGGACATCGCCTAACAATCAAGCAGTTAGTTATCAGCAACAATATTGTAGAGACTCTAACAGCTTCTGTTTATGACAAATAAGCCAGCACGTTTGATGGACTGTCTGACAACTAATAAAAGGTTGATAAATTTGATAAGCTTCCGTCATATACTTAGATTGGACCTTCCACCATTTGGCCATTCTATTATGGTGGTTACCATCTTTTTTATATATCTGCATTGAGTCTTGCATGCAGAGATGAATTAAAATGCCCATGTACGTGTTAGATCCTTGTACGTGTTAGAACTTACAGTTTGTTAAATTGACAACCAAATTGGTTGAATTTGAAAAACGAATAAATGATGATGACAATGCAGCGGAATGGTCTTAAAGGCGGTCATGTAGGTACGCACTTTAACAGCTCACACAAGTATTTTATGTCCAAGAAACCAAGGTATCCGAAGAGTCATGACGTAGGTGGACGAATCACAAGGGGGAGAAACTTCGGCTATTATTTCGTAATTGTCAAGGGAAACGTCACATCTACCAACATAACGCAAGTAAACCATGAATAAGCACTGTTGTAATCAATATACAAACTCACTGTAATGGCGTGATAGGTCAGCCTGGTATTTAAGGAAACAAGTTACTTTGGCTGCCAAGAGTATTTAAGATCATGCACTTCACGACCGACGTTCAGGGCAGTTCTGTGTGTGATCGACGTTGCGTGACCTTGCTTGTGATTTATTGCACCTTTAGGACATTCAGATACGGTAAGTTACTCGGCTTGCAACTGTCACTAAGTAAGCCGGCTTTGAACAGAATGCGATTAAACGCAATTTATCCGGAAGGCGCAACTTTTGCCAGGAAATAGCAGTTCTTAACAGCTGCAAACTCTAGTCAGCAACGTACGTGGCTTATAATAAAGAACTTATATGTCGTTGCTAAAATAACAGCTGCAACACAATTCACCTCAGCACTGAAACACATTTATATTTGTTGCGAGCACCAAAATATTACCTTCCAACGTTGGGCATCAGGTGCAATGCCCACAATACCGGATTAAATATTTCGACCATGAATAAAACACTCCCATCAATTGTTCTTATGGTTTACACACTAATATACGACAGCCGTTGTTGTTTATCTTAGGAAGCGCATTTCCAGCCATCAAAGCATACATTTGCGTCATGAACTGTCAACTGAACCAATCATTCTAATGCAGACTATCTAACTTTTTGCCAGCGACGATCATCAATCCTAAGCACACGATGTTAGGAATGGATGGTAATATCGGAAGGCAAAAGGAGCTGGCTGGCCCTTTTGTGTACTAAAATGGCCAATATGGCCGGTTAAAAAAAACAAATGGTTGGATATATAAAGTGGCCAAAATGGTTGGTTATATAAAATGGCCAAAATGGTTGGTTATATAAAATGTCAAATATGGTTGTTTTTTTTTGCATGACAAAACTATCATGACGTTTTTGGTACAACCCTTTTGGGCTATGATTTATGTATACATGGTTACACTATATACTCCTTTACAAGCTACTACTTACAGACGTGCATCGATAAATGGCTGTACAAGTAAGACAATAATTGCGTAGTTTAAATCTGTTAAGAACATGTGGTCCTCAGAATCCATAGTACGGAGTGATTATTAGCCAGTCACAAGCTCTCCATAGAAGACAAGAAGGAACTGAAGAATGTTCTGGAGCAGCATAATTGCGTTCGGCTGCAACATACAAACTTAAGTTATGTACGAGACATTACATTATAATTATGTTCCAAGAAAATGAAATGAATAGTAAAACATACGACGTGCGACTTTTGGGGCTATATATTGAAACACAACTACTGATTAGCAGTTGATCTTTTATCTTTATTTGTTCATTTCCAACGGACATCGCCTAACAATCAAGCAGTTAGTTATCAGCAACAATATTGTAGAGACTCTAACAGCTTCTGTTTATGACAAATCAGCCAGCACGTTTGATGGACTGTCTGACAACTAATAAAGGGTTGATAAATTTGATAAGCTTCCGTCATATACTTAGATTGGACCTTCCACCATTTGGCCATTCTATGTTATGGTGGTTACCATCTGCATTTCTTTTTATATCTGCATTGAGTCTTGCATGCAGAGAGATGAATTAAAATGCCCATGTACGTGTTAGATCCTTGTACGTGTTAGAACTTACAGTTTGTTAAATTGACAACCAAATTGGTTGAATTTGAAAAACGAACAAATGATGATCACAATGCAGCGGAATGGTCTTAAAGGCGGTCATGTAGGTACGCACTTTAACAGCTCACACAAGTATTTTATGTCCAAGAAACCAAGGTATCCGAAGAGTCATGACGTAGGTGGACGAATCACAAGGGGGAGAAACTTCGGCTATTATTTCGTAATTGTCAAGGGAAACGTCACATCTACCAACATAACGCAAGTAAACCATGAATAAGCACTGTTGTAATCAATATACAAACTCACTGTAATGGCGTGATAGGTCAGCCTGGTATTTAAGGAAACAAGTTACTTTGGCTGCCAAGAGTATTTAAGATCATGCACTTCACGACCGACGTTCAGGGCAGTTCTGTGTGTGATCGACGTTGCGTGACCTTGCTTGTGATTTATTGCACCTTTAGGACATTCAGATACGGTAAGTTACTCGGCTTGCAACTGTCACTAAGTAAGCCGGCTTTGAACAGAATGCGATTAAACGCAATTTATCCGGAAGGCGCAACTTTTGCCAGGAAATAGCAGTTCTTAACAGCTGCACACTCTAGTCAGCAACGTACGTGGCTTATAATAAAGAACTTATATGTCGTTGCTAAATAACAGCTGCAACACAATTCACCTCAGCACTGAAACACATTTATATTTGTTGCGAGCACCAAAATATTACCTTCCAACGTTGGGCATCAGGTGCAATGCCCACAATACCGGATTAAATATTTCGACCATGAATAAAACACTCCCATCAATTGTTCTTATGGTTTACACACTAATATACGACAGCCGTTGTTGTTTATCTTAGGAAGCGCATTTCCAGCCATCAAAGCATACATTTGCGTCATGAACTGTCAACTGAACCAATCATTCTAATGCAGACTATCTAACTTTTTGCCAGCGACGATCATCAATCCTAAGCACACGATGTTAGGAATGGATGGTAATATCGGAAGGCAAAAGGAGCTGGCTGGCCCTTTTGTGTACTAAAATGGCCAATATGGCCGGTTAAAAAAAACAAATGGTTGGATATATAAAGTGGCCAAAATGGTTGGTTATATAAAATGGCCAAAATGGTTGGTTATATAAAATGTCAAATGTGGTTGTTTTTTTTTGCATGACAAAACTATCATGACGTTTTTGGTACAACCCTTTTGGGCTATGATTTATGTATACATGGTTACACTATATACTCCTTTACAAGCTACTACTTACAGACGTGCATCGATAAATGGCTGTACAAGTAAGACAATAATTGCGTAGTTTAAATCTGTTAAGAACATGTGGTCCTCAGAATCCATAGTACGGAGTGATTATTAGCCAGTCACAAGCTCTCCATAGAAGACAAGAAGGAACTGAAGAATGTTCTGGAGCAGCATAATTGCGTTCGGCTGCAACATACAAACTTAAGTTATGTACGAGACATTACATTATAATTATGTTCAAAAAAAAATGAAATGAATAGTAAAACATACGACGTGCGACTTTTGGGGCTATATATTGAAACACAACTACTGATTAGCAGTTGATCTTTTATCTTTATTTGTTCATTTCCAACGGACATCGCCTAACAATCAAGCAGTTAGTTATCAGCAACAATATTGTAGAGACTCTAACAGCTTCTGTTTATGACAAATCAGCCAGCACGTTTGATGGACTGTCTGACAACTAATAAAGGGTTGATAAATTTGATAAGCTTCCGTCATATACTTAGATTGGACCTTCCACCATTTGGCCATTCTATGTTATGGTGGTTACCATCTGCATTTCTTTTTATATCTGCATTGAGTCTTGCATGCAGAGAGATGAATTAAAATGCCCATGTACGTGTTAGATCCTTGTACTTGTTAGAACTTACAGTTTGTTAAATTGACAACCAAATTGGTTGAATTTGAAAAACGAACAAATGATGATCACAATGCAGCGGAATGGTCTTAAAGGCGGTCATGTAGGTACGCACTTTAACAGCTCACACAAGTATTTTATGTCCAAGAAACCAAGGTATCCGAAGAGTCATGACGTAGGTGGACGAATCACAAGGGGAGAAACTTCGGCTATTATTTCGTAATTGTCAAGGGAAACGTCACATCTACCAACATAACGCAAGTAAACCATGAATAAGCACTGTTGTAATCAATATACAAACTCACTGTAATGGCGTGATAGGTCAGCCTGGTATTTAAGGAAACAAGTTACTTTGGCTGCCAAGAGTATTTAAGATCATGCACTTCACGACCGACGTTCAGGGCAGTTCTGTGTGTGATCGACGTTGCGTGACCTTGCTTGTGATTTATTGCACCTTTAGGACATTCAGATACGGTAAGTTACTCGGCTTGCAACTGTCACTAAGTAAGCCGGCTTTGAACAGAATGCGATTAAACGCAATTTATCCGGAAGGCGCAACTTTTGCCAGGAAATAGCAGTTCTTAACAGCTGCACACTCTAGTCAGCAACGTACGTGGCTTATAATAAAGAACTTATATGTCGTTGCTAAAATAACAGCTGCAACACAATTCACCTCAGCACTGAAACACATTTATATTTGTTGCGAGCACCAAAATATTACCTTCCAACGTTGGGCATCAGGTGCAATGCCCACAATACCGGATTAAATATTTCGACCATGAATAAAACACTCCCATCAATTGTTCTTATGGTTTACACACTAATATACGACAGCCGTTGTTGTTTATCTTAGGAAGCGCATTTCCAGCCATCAAAGCATACATTTGCGTCATGAACTGTCAACTGAACCAATCATTCTAATGCAGACTATCTAACTTTTTGCCAGCGACGATCATCAATCCTAAGCACACGATGTTAGGAATGGATGGTAATACCGGAAGGCAAAAGGAGCTGGCTGGCCCTTTTGTGTACTAAAATGGCCAATATGGCCGGTTAAAAAAAACAAACGGTTGGATATATAAAGTGGCCAAAATGGTTGGTTATATAAAATGGCCAAAATGGTTGGTTATATAAAATGTCAAATGTGGTTGTTTTTTTTTGCATGACAAAACTATCATGACGTTTTTGGTACAACCCTTTTGGGCTATGATTTATGTATACATGGTTACACTATATACTCCTTTACAAGCTACTACTTACAGACGTGCATCGATAAATGGCTGTACAAGTAAGACAATAATTGCGTAGTTTAAATCTGTTAAGAACATGTGGTCCTCAGAATCCATAGTACGGAGTGATTATTAGCCAGTCACAAGCTCTCCATAGAAGACAAGAAGGAACTGAAGAATGTTCTGGAGCAGCATAATTGCGTTCGGCTGCAACATACAAACTTAAGTTATGTACGAGACATTACATTATAATTATGTTCCAAGAAAATGAAATGAATAGTAAAACATACGACGTGCGACTTTTGGGGCTATATATTGAAACACAACTACTGATTAGCAGTTGATCTTTTATCTTTATTTGTTCATTTCCAACGGACATCGCCTAACAATCAAGCAGTTAGTTATCAGCAACAATATTGTAGAGACTCTAACAGCTTCTGTTTATGACAAATCAGCCAGCACGTTTGATGGACTGTCTGACAACTAATAAAGGGTTGATAAATTTGATAAGCTTCCGTCATATACTTAGATTGGACCTTCCACCATTTGGCCATTCTATGTTATGGTGGTTACCATCTGCATTTCTTTTTATATCTGCATTGAGTCTTGCATGCAGAGAGATGAATTAAAATGCCCATGTACGTGTTAGATCCTTGTTCGTGTTAGAACTTACAGTTTGTTAAATTGACAACCAAATTGATGATCACAATGCAGCGGAATGGTCTTAAAGGCGGTCATGTAGGTACGCACTTTAACAGCTCACACAAGTATTTTATGTCCAAGAAACCAAGGTATCCGAAGAGTCATGACGTAGGTGGACGAATCACAAGGGGGAGAAACTTCGGCTATTATTTCGTAATTGTCAAGGGAAACGTCACATCTACCAACATAACGCAAGTAAACCATGAATAAGCACTGTTGTAATCAATATACAAACTCACTGTAATGGCGTGATAGGTCAGCCTGGTATTTAAGGAAACAAGTTACTTTGGCTGCCAAGAGTATTTAAGATCATGCACTTCACGACCGACGTTCAGGGCAGTTCTGTGTGTGATCGACGTTGCGTGACCTTGCTTGTGATTTATTGCACCTTTAGGACATTCAGATACGGTAAGTTACTCGGCTTGCAACTGTCACTAAGTAAGCTGGCTTTGAACAGAATGCGATTAAACGCAATTTATCCGGAAATAGCGGTTCTTAACAGCTGCAAACTCTAGTCAGCAACGTACGTGGCTTATAATAAAGAACTTATATGTCGTTGCTACAATAAAAGCTGCAACACAATTCACCTCAGCACTGAAACACATTTATATTTGTTGCGAGCATCAAAATATTACCTTCCAACGTTGGGCATCAGGTGCATTGCCCACAATACAGGATTAAATATTTCGACCATGAATAACACTCCCATTAAAATTTCCGAATGCATGAGTAAATACATTCTTTATAAAAAAACTCGATGTGTCTCAAAAAGTCATGGTACGCTTATTTTTGACCACAAATCACCGTAAAGGGGTGTAAACAGCCAGTATAAGCCCAACGTGCTTACAATCATCTCGAAATTAGCTATAGTACTTCTATCAAGCCAAAGGTTATGAAAACCTTTAATCGGTAGAACGAGCACCTTAAACAATAACAAATACGTTTAAAACATAGGTTATTCAGACATGATCACCTGTAGCCCGAACAAGGCAGGTAACGTGCGAATAAACCTTTTAGTACAGGTGTTCCGAACATACATTAGCGCAGAAACTACCTGAGAGTTTATCCGATATGACATATCTATAACACAGATATGCATATGGCTATGCATTGTGATGACCTTTGGTAACAGCTTTAATCTTGAAACTTAAGGCACCTGCCGCATTTTTGGCCTTTTCAACTTGAATCGATTACAGCATCACGCCTGGTTTAAGCCGTGGATTATTTGTGGGCTCTTTAGGGTACTTTGGTTTCTGATACACTTGCTTATTGACTGCCATTCATGTTCCAAAATAAAACATGAAATCATCTGCAGGTCACCTGGCTGGCGATATCTTTTTGAGAAAGCCAAGATTCGCTACTGTATGATATGTTTTCTATTACCGAATACTTGAGACTGATCTGTCACACATATATGTCACACCTTTGCTGCAAATAAGGTCAGTCACACAAAACCACAAAAATAATATTCTACTCACAGTTGTTCATGCGGCTGTGTCTTAGTAGAAATGGCAAACACGGATAGCAGCTGAGGTGCTTGGAAGATGAAAGCTTATTGATTTAATGGATTAAATGATGGCTGCAATTCATTTCGGGCTGCACCAAGCAGATCCGTTTTTTCTTGCACCATCTGCCGATTTAAAGGCAACTTATTGGGTGTCAAGACCCGACTTAATCATAGTTACTTGACGGAGTTACAAAGCCATTCAAACTATTCACAATTCCGCGAAAATAAATTGAAAGGGACCTTTGCATGAAGCTTACCATTTAAATAATTGAGCGAGCTATTGAAAATGTCCTACCAATGCTCTGTGCCCATGACAACTATGCTGTTATGTACCGCAACATTACAGATAGACATTATACATATTTTAAGGCATTCAGTATGGTTTTAGGTATCCTGGGACGACATGCACTACACAAAACAAAGGGGAGAATTGCAGCCACATGAGTGCAGGCTTTATCTTGTTCAGCAACACAGGTGCAACTGGAGGCATTCGGCTTGCCGCTCTCTTCTTCGAATAAACTGATACAAATGTACATGGATTACACCTTGTCTGAACTGCACAGTATGGTGCATCTGTCATAGGAAGCTAAAGCATGCTGTGCACATGCTTTGACCTGTAAAGGCTATAACTACGCACAGTTTTATAACGCCAAATTTCTTGCTGTTGAACTCCTCTATATCACTGGATTGAGTGTGATTGCGTCATGAGCAAGAAGAAGGTAGTCTGTATTATTTGAGAGTGAAATAAATGGAGATATCCTGATATCCTTGGCCCAAGGGCTCCAAATGAGCGAGATGCATAAATTAGGTATCATATATATATATATATATATATATATAGAGAGAGATATATAGATATATATATAGAGAGATAGATAGAGAGAGAGAGAGAGAGAGAGAGATATAGAGAGAGAGAGAGAGAGAGAGAGATAGAGAGATAGAGGATATCTAGATATAGATAGATATAAGAGAGATCTCTCTCTTTAGGAGATCTCTAGACATAGAGATAGACACATATAGATACTAGACATCTAGAGATATACAGAGATATAGATATACATATATAGATAGACATCTCTATATATCTCTATCAAGATATATATATTTATATATATATAAATATATGTATATATACATATATATATATACATATATGTATTTATATATATATATATATATGTATATATATATATACTTTAAATTGCAACCATTTTGGACAATATCGACAAAACCGACCATTTTGGGTCATTCGATTATTTCGCTTTTTGAAGCTCAAATTATGTGATATCACGGATGCAAAACATTATACATCTGCCTTGTACAGCTTTCAGTTAATATCTTCATTCAAAACTTATTTTAGAAGATTATAAAAATCCTAGCCCAAAATGGTTGTACCAAAATAGTCATGATAGTTTTGTCATGCAAAAAACCAACCATTTTGGAACTTTTTTATAAAACCAACCATTTTGGCCTTTTTATATAACCAACCATTTTGACCATTTTACATATCTACCCATATTGGCGATTAGAATAAAAAAAAGAGCCGACCAGCCCTTTTTGCCTTCCGATATTACCAACATTTATTATCCCAACCAACCTACTACTGACAGACCATCGTTTATACAACCTTGGGTTACAAAGCTTAGTCAATGAAAAAGCTTAGGTCAATGAAACCATAAACGACTTAAATTTAATTCCTACACACAAGCTTGCACAAAGTATTGCGCGTTTTTAGGTCTTTCGGGAACCGAAAGAAACTTTTTTCGATTTCTCATTGTTTAAACATAATTCGAACTGTACATTCACAATATTCAACGAGCCATGAAGAAAAAAGTGAAGCTAAATTATCGGCGCGATTCCACGAAATGCTGACGCAATATCTTGCTCCGAAAAGTTCCGAACCTTGCCGAGCGGCAGGTGTACCGGTCGAACGGAGAAAATATGCATTAAAGTCACCTATTTTAAGGAAGGGAGTTCTTCAACGTACCCGTTATTAATTTGGTTACAAGTTTATACTTAGGTACTGCGAGTTTTAACAAGAATTAGTGATACCTAACATTCTGAAGATTGTCGTCTCTAATATTGGAGCACGGACGATTCCAAGTCAAAAATGCACGTAGGTCATATATTTTAACCTATTTATATTCTGATTCATGGATAATTAAACTGCCATCATTGAAGTAATTGCTGTAACTATTATACATTTCGATTGCTCTGGGCAGATTAATGTTATTTAACCACTCTGAACACTGTAATCTGTCTGTCAACGATGTCGGACATCCCTCGTCCCTTGAATCGGGAGAGTCCAAACAGCTGTCACTATTTATCTCCGTGCGACATGGCGACAGTTTTGCCGCACATGGCCAAAGTTGCAAAATCCGCTTAAATTTGGTGCAACAAAACAACAAGGTGTAATCTTAAATCAGTTCCAATTAAATGAAAGAAGTGTTTATATATAGTAAATGAAAGGCAAATAAGATATGGTAATTTGAGAGAAAATGACTTTTGACTGAAGCTATTTGGGTGTTTTCCAAATCGGTCGCGTTGACAGGCTTCTGTGAAGTTCTGATCAGCTAGCTAGCTATACACTGAATGACACGGACCAGTGGAGGCAGCATCACATAGCGTTATGAAACCATTCCTCGCTCTTATATTATATGGTTCAATAATTTATTTTCGTATTGTTAAATATTAACTGCAATAATGCAAACCAGCCGAGAAGTTTAGGCAACAGGACAATAAGTATGTACATGTCATATAATGATGTGTCCAATTGCACATGTTCATGCAGCTATTCACAATTTGCTTCATCAAGTGTCAAACTGACCTCCAATTGATTAATTGTGCATTCTTTATTACATGTTTTATCTGTTCATGAAAGAGCATCATTGTCTTGCCTTACATTATATTTATTTTGAGAATTAAACTGAATCCCATCTTTTAGTGTGAACGATATAAATCCCCTCAGCACACCATGATTAAAACATGGATTAAACAATCTTTAAGCTTTAAATATATCACCTTTATTCAGTTTGCCACATAATAACATGTAGTTACAAAATGAAAAAAAAAACAGCAGCATCTGCAGGCAATGTGCTGAAGGATTTCTTAAGGTCAGGAGTAGGCAGAGGATGAATTTAATTTGTTGATGATTAAACTTTGATTGCTGTTCACTTGCCTATCTAGGGTCACTTAAATTCTACAAAAAATGTATCCACAATAAAGGCATTCAGAGTTGATTCAGCTGAATAAATTGACTTAATGGACTGAATGTATTGACCTCATAAGGGTTAACAATATAAGGAAATCAATTATCAGGATATCATTATCAAGCAAAGCATATCTACAGATAAATTTGAACATGATCAGCAGGAACTTTGACAACAGCGCCTTATGTTGCACTATCAGTAATAAACTTTCAAGAGGTCCAGTCTTGGTGGGTTTCCATTAGGACACAATTAGTGAATCCATACAACAGCTTGTCCATATGATTCAGCTAAAGATGATTCTCCTGCTGTGCCCCAGCTATAGTTGCACATTCTGTTACACACACAAAGTTAACTTGTCGAACTGCCAATCGGTCTTATATCATAAGAACTAAAGGAAGTCTATGTAAAACATTACACAACATTAATTCTTACCAACCTGATAAGGTTGAATATCAATACAACATGTCACATGAATCAATCTCTTGTAATTAAGTAAAGGAAGTAAAAACTAATCCGTGTGGCAGAAACTGAATCTACATTTGAATATAAACTAATAGAATATTGGTAAAACACATCGTAAGCCTGATATTATCAATATGCACTGCAATTATATAACCAATAACAAACCGCCCACCCATCAATAATTAATGTTACCTTCATTCATTGACCACTGATGGCAACTTTAACATTCTCTTTCTGGGTATCCAGATAACAGGCATTGACTAGTGACCACCAGGAAGGTTGCTATGGAGCTTAGCATTGATAAATATACTAGAATTCAATGCTTGACTGCTCCCCTGGGTTGGCTATGGTGGTGCACTTCCTTCTGTCACTTAATAAAATGGTGTATCATCCACATAAGACAGCTCTCTTCACCCTTAACCCGAGGTCACATTTACAATTGTACACATCTGAAAATCAGTATATAGTGAATATGAGGATATACATATCTGATGTTCATCTGGAGTTGATTATGTGACAAAGCCAGATGTTCAGAATAAGTCTACAGCCCAGAGAGCTTAGTTCAGTCATCAGTAACAGGGCTGGAACTTAACTAAAATGGCCACCCGTCCTGACCTGTCCTGGTGACGGGTGGCCATTTTACATGCTAACTGGCCTCAAGAAATACTACCCCTCCAAACAAAAATGATGCCATGTTAGGAGAACCCCAGTTCAGTGACACACTGGGCTGGTGGCAAGAACCCCAGGTCAGTGTACCGACTGGCTGGTAATAAAAAGAACCCCGGGTCTGTGTCATGCTGGGCTGGTGATGAGGAGGTGATATGAATTGCAGATAAATACAGAGCAGATTAAGTGTACAACAATGAGACACTATACACAGGTGCATGCATCATAACTGCAAGACCATCAATCAGGACCAGGTGGAGCTTAACAGTCATACTGGGTAAACAGAACTTCTGATAAAAAACTTCTACATTAACAGATTGTTGAAGCCATACCCCATACACAACAAATACAGATAATACTCATTGTTTCAGTCATTTTGGTCATTCTGATGGTTTTGTCTTTTTAAGCCCCAGTGATTGATATATCTCAACGAATATGATAAACAAGAGAAGCCAAAACATTGATAAAGCCACAACATTGATGAAGCCACAACATTGACGAAGTCACGAAATTGGTGAAGCCACAGTACTGGTGAAGCCACAGTATTGGTGAAGCCACAGTATTGGTGAAGTCACAATATTGGTGAAGCCACAGTATTGTTGAAGCCGCAATATTGGTGAAGCCACAATATTGATGAAGTTTTAATATTGCTGAAGCCACAATATTGGTGAAGTCACAACACAGCTAAAGCCACAACATTGGTGAAGCCACTGGTAAAGCCAAAATATTGGTAAAGCCACAACACTGGTGACGCGACAACATTGGTGTAGCCAAAATTTGGATGAAGGGATAACATTGATGAAGCTACAACATTGGTAAAGCCAAAATATTGATGAAGCCACAACACTGGTGAAGCCACAAAATTGGTGAAGTCACAATATTGATGAAGCCACAATATTGGTGAAACCACAACACTGGTGAAGCCACAACATTGGTGAAGCCAAAATATTGATGAAGCCACATTATTGGAAAAGGAACAGTATTGATGAAGCCACAATACTGATGAAGTCAAAATATTGATGAAGCCAAAGAATGGGTGAAGCCACAATATTGATGAAGTCAAAATATTGATGCAGCCACAACATTGGTAACTCCTCAACACTTGTGAAGCCAAATATTGATGAAGCCACAGTATTGGAGAAGCCACAGTATAGGTAAAGGCCACAATATTGATGATGCCACAGTATTAGTGAAGCCACAACATTGGTGAAGCCACAATATTGATGTCACAATATTGATGAAGCCACAATATCATTGAATCCACAACACTGGTGTGGCCACAACAATGTTGAAGCTAAAATATTGTTGAAGTCACAACATTGCTTAAAACAAAACACTGGTAGAGCTACAACTTTGCCGATGCCACATTATTTGTGAAGCCACAATATTGGTAAAGCCACAATATTGGTAAAGCCACAACACTTGTGAAGCCACAACATTGGTGAAGCCAAAATATTTATGGAGACACAACACTGGTGAAACCACAGTATTAGTGAAGCCACAACACTGGTGACGCCACAGTATTTGTGAAGCCTCAATATTGGTAAGGCCACAACACTGGTGAAGCCACGACATTGGTGAAGCCAAAATATTGATGAAGCTACAGTATTGGAGAAGCCACAGAATTGGTAAAGCCACAATATTGATGAAGCCACAATATTGGTGAAGCCAAAGTATTAGTGAAGCAACAATATTGGTGAAGCCAAAGTATTGGTGAAGCCACAACATTGGTGAAGCCACAGTATTGGTGAAGCCACAATATTGATGTCACAATATTGATGAAGCCACAATATCATTGAATCCACAACACTGGTGAAGCCGCAACAATGTTGAAGCCACAACACTGGTGAAGCCACAACACTGTTGAAGCCAAGAAATTGATGAAGCCACAGTATTAATGAAGCCACGACATTGGTAAAGCCAAAGTATTGGTGAAGCCACAATATTGATGTCACAATATTGATGAAGCCACAATATCATTGAATCCATAACACTGGTGAGGCCACAACAATGTTGAAGCTAAAATGTTATAAAACCATAGCATTGGCGATGCCACAGTATTTGTAAAGCAACAATATTGGTAAAGCCACAATATTGGTGAAGTCACAATATTGATGAAGCCACAATATCATTAAATCCACAACACTGATGAAGCCGCAACAATGTTGAAGCCGAAATATTAATGAAGCCACAGTATTGGTGAAGCAACAACATTAGTGAAAACACAACACTGGTGAAGCCACATTGGTGATGCCACAGTATTTGCGAAGCCACAATAATGGTAAAGCCACAACACTGGTAAAGCCACAACATTGGTGAAGCCAAAATATTGATGAAGCCACAGTAGCTTTAATAGTATATCTTTGTATTCAATGACACACCAGGGCTGAATAATAACTCCCAAACCCACTTGTCTAGCAACAATAGTCAATCCCCAAGTATGCAAAAAAGTTTTAGCATTTAAGCCTAATTATTTAAGTTATTAAGAAATGATTCACCCTAACACCCATGAGCTAATAATAACTTAGCTACATTTTCCTGGAACAAGCAATTTTAATTTGCTTTTATTTAGCAAGTCAGAGGTCAAGAGCCATAAAGCTATGAGTTAAAGTTTGCAAAATTTGGTCAATGTTGCAAGCTTGCATTATAATAAAACGTGCCATCAAGAATTATTCCCCATTGAGTAAATCACTCAGGCACAAAAGGTCATGCAGCGCTGATATTTACTTTGTGTCATGCAGCGCTGATATTTACTTTGTAAGTGATCATCAATATAAGAGTGGTTCATGTTTAATTTGAGACAGGTATTCCCTATTTGGTTAACATAGCTAAGAAATATTTTTTCAATAATGTCACAATCAATATATGAGTGACTTGCATTATTAAGAAAATGTGACACCAAATGTTTACAAGCAGACAGATTGACAGGGCAAAACTGCACTGTGTCATGTGTGATTTGGGATTTCAGATATGCTTAATACCCCTATCAACACTAGGTCAGATGCACAGCTTTTAAGACTAACTGACAGATGACCATGGCATTTATAGCTTATACATGACATATTCAAATGATGTGATTGTACTTTTGAACATTGAACAACAATTTTACTACCAATATTGATGTGGCAGATACCCTGACAAAAGAGGCTCTGGACTTCAAAAACTAACCTAGGTTCTAATTATTTGGCAAGCCACTGTTGAACTTGGCTGGCAGCTAAAACTAGCACAGTTTGTTTTGGATAGCTATTATTGAGATACAGATAGGATCATTCTCCTGACTTATTGATAACAAAAACAATATTGGTGAAGCCACAGTATTGTTGAAGCCGCAATATTGGTGAAGCCACAATATTGATGAAGTTTTAATATTGCTGAAGCCACAATATTGGTGAAGTCACAACACAGCTAAAGCCACAACATTGGTGAAGCCACTGGTAAAGCCAAAATATTGGTAAAGCCACAACACTGGTGACGCGACAACATTGGTGTAGCCAAAATTTGGATGAAGGGATAACATTGATGAAGCTACAACATTGGTAAAGCCAAAATATTGATGAAGCCACAACACTGGTGAAGCCACAAAATTGGTGAAGTCACAATATTGATGAAGCCACAATATTGGTGAAACCACAACACTGGTGAAGCCACAACATTGGTGAAGCCAAAATATTGATGAAGCCACATTATTGGAAAAGGAACAGTATTGATGAAGCCACAATACTGATGAAGTCAAAATATTGATGAAGCCAAAGAATGGGTGAAGCCACAATATTGATGAAGTCAAAATATTGATGCAGCCACAACATTGGTAACTCCTCAACACTTGTGAAGCCAAATATTGATGAAGCCACAGTATTGGAGAAGCCACAGTATAGGTAAAGGCCACAATATTGATGATGCCACAGTATTAGTGAAGCCACAACATTGGTGAAGCCACAATATTGATGTCACAATATTGATGAAGCCACAATATCATTGAATCCACAACACTGGTGTGGCCACAACAATGTTGAAGCTAAAATATTGTTGAAGTCACAACATTGCTTAAAACAAAACACTGGTAGAGCTACAACTTTGCCGATGCCACATTATTTGTGAAGCCACAATATTGGTAAAGCCACAATATTGGTAAAGCCACAACACTTGTGAAGCCACAACATTGGTGAAGCCAAAATATTTATGGAGACACAACACTGGTGAAACCACAGTATTAGTGAAGCCACAACACTGGTGACGCCACAGTATTTGTGAAGCCTCAATATTGGTAAGGCCACAACACTGGTGAAGCCACGACATTGGTGAAGCCAAAATATTGATGAAGCTACAGTATTGGAGAAGCCACAGAATTGGTAAAGCCACAATATTGATGAAGCCACAATATTGGTGAAGCCAAAGTATTAGTGAAGCAACAATATTGGTGAAGCCAAAGTATTGGTGAAGCCACAACATTGGTGAAGCCACAGTATTGGTGAAGCCACAATATTGATGTCACAATATTGATGAAGCCACAATATCATTGAATCCACAACACTGGTGAAGCCGCAACAATGTTGAAGCCACAACACTGGTGAAGCCACAACACTGTTGAAGCCAAGAAATTGATGAAGCCACAGTATTAATGAAGCCACGACATTGGTAAAGCCAAAGTATTGGTGAAGCCACAATATTGATGTCACAATATTGATGAAGCCACAATATCATTGAATCCATAACACTGGTGAGGCCACAACAATGTTGAAGCTAAAATGTTATAAAACCATAGCATTGGCGATGCCACAGTATTTGTAAAGCAACAATATTGGTAAAGCCACAATATTGGTGAAGTCACAATATTGATGAAGCCACAATATCATTAAATCCACAACACTGATGAAGCCGCAACAATGTTGAAGCGAAATATTAATGAAGCCACAGTATTGGTGAAGCAACAACATTAGTGAAAACACAACACTGGTGAAGCCACATTGGTGATGCCACAGTATTTGCGAAGCCACAATAATGGTAAAGCCACAACACTGGTAAAGCCACAACATTGGTGAAGCCAAAATATTGATGAAGCCACAGTAGCTTTAATAGTATATCTTTGTATTCAATGACACACCAGGGCTGAATAATAACTCCCAAACCCACTTGTCTAGCAACAATAGTCAATCCCCAAGTATGCAAAAAGTTTTAGCATTTAAGCCTAATTATTTAAGTTATTAAGAAATGATTCACCCTAACACCCATGAGCTAATAATAACTTAGCTACATTTTCCTGGAACAAGCAATTTTAATTTGCTTTTATTTAGCAAGTCAGAGGTCAAGAGCCATAAAGCTATGAGTTAAAGTTTGCAAAATTTGGTCAATGTTGCAAGCTTGCATTATAATAAAACGTGCCATCAAGAATTATTCCCCATTGAGTAAATCACTCAAGCACAAAAGGTCATGCAGCGCTGATATTTACTTTGTGTCATGCAGCGCTGATATTTACTTTGTAAGTGATCATCAATATAAGAGTGGTTCATGTTTAATTTGAGACAGGTATTCCCTATTTGGTTAACATAGCTAAGAAATATTTTTTCAATAATGTCACAATCAATATATGAGTGACTTGCATTATTAAGAAAATGTGACACCAAATGTTTACAAGCAGACAGATTGACAGGGCAAAACTGCACTGTGTCATGTGTGATTTGGGATTTCAGATATGCTTAATACCCCTATCAACACTAGGTCAGATGCACAGCTTTTAAGACTAACTGACAGATGACCATGGCATTTATAGCTTATACATGACATATTCAAATGATGTGATTGTACTTTTGAACATTGAACAACAATTTTACTACCAATATTGATGTGGCAGATACCCTGACAAAAGAGGCTCTGGACTTCAAAAACTAACCTAGGTTCTAATTATTTGGCAAGCCACTGTTGAACTTGGCTGGCAGCTAAAACTAGCACAGTTTGTTTTGGATAGCTATTATTGAGATACAGATAGGATCATTCTCCTGACTTATTGATAACAAAAACAATATTGGTGAAGCCACAGTATTGTTGAAGCCGCAATATTGGTGAAGCCACAATATTGATGAAGTTTTAATATTGCTGAAGCCACAATATTGGTGAAGTCACAACACAGCTAAAGCCACAACATTGGTGAAGCCACTGGTAAAGCCAAAATATTGGTAAAGCCACAACACTGGTGACGCGACAACATTGGTGTAGCCAAAATTTGGATGAAGGGATAACATTGATGAAGCTACAACATTGGTAAAGCCAAAATATTGATGAAGCCACAACACTGGTGAAGCCACAAAATTGGTGAAGTCACAATATTGATGAAGCCACAATATTGGTGAAACCACAACACTGGTGAAGCCACAACATTGGTGAAGCCAAAATATTGATGAAGCCACATTATTGGAAAAGGAACAGTATTGATGAAGCCACAATACTGATGAAGTCAAAATATTGATGAAGCCAAAGAATGGGTGAAGCCACAATATTGATGAAGTCAAAATATTGATGCAGCCACAACATTGGTAACTCCTCAACACTTGTGAAGCCAAATATTGATGAAGCCACAGTATTGGAGAAGCCACAGTATAGGTAAAGGCCACAATATTGATGATGCCACAGTATTAGTGAAGCCACAACATTGGTGAAGCCACAATATTGATGTCACAATATTGATGAAGCCACAATATCATTGAATCCACAACACTGGTGTGGCCACAACAATGTTGAAGCTAAAATATTGTTGAAGTCACAACATTGCTTAAAACAAAACACTGGTAGAGCTACAACTTTGCCGATGCCACATTATTTGTGAAGCCACAATATTGGTAAAGCCACAATATTGGTAAAGCCACAACACTTGTGAAGCCACAACATTGGTGAAGCCAAAATATTTATGGAGACACAACACTGGTGAAACCACAGTATTAGTGAAGCCACAACACTGGTGACGCCACAGTATTTGTGAAGCCTCAATATTGGTAAGGCCACAACACTGGTGAAGCCACGACATTGGTGAAGCCAAAATATTGATGAAGCTACAGTATTGGAGAAGCCACAGAATTGGTAAAGCCACAATATTGATGAAGCCACAATATTGGTGAAGCCAAAGTATTAGTGAAGCAACAATATTGGTGAAGCCAAAGTATTGGTGAAGCCACAACATTGGTGAAGCCACAGTATTGGTGAAGCCACAATATTGATGTCACAATATTGATGAAGCCACAATATCATTGAATCCACAACACTGGTGAAGCCGCAACAATGTTGAAGCCACAACACTGGTGAAGCCACAACACTGTTGAAGCCAAGAAATTGATGAAGCCACAGTATTAATGAAGCCACGACATTGGTAAAGCCAAAGTATTGGTGAAGCCACAATATTGATGTCACAATATTGATGAAGCCACAATATCATTGAATCCATAACACTGGTGAGGCCACAACAATGTTGAAGCTAAAATGTTATAAAACCATAGCATTGGCGATGCCACAGTATTTGTAAAGCAACAATATTGGTAAAGCCACAATATTGGTGAAGTCACAATATTGATGAAGCCACAATATCATTAAATCCACAACACTGATGAAGCCGCAACAATGTTGAAGCCGAAATATTAATGAAGCCACAGTATTGGTGAAGCAACAACATTAGTGAAAACACAACACTGGTGAAGCCACATTGGTGATGCCACAGTATTTGCGAAGCCACAATAATGGTAAAGCCACAACACTGGTAAAGCCACAACATTGGTGAAGCCAAAATATTGATGAAGCCACAGTAGCTTTAATAGTATATCTTTGTATTCAATGACACACCAGGGCTGAATAATAACTCCCAAACCCACTTGTCTAGCAACAATAGTCAATCCCCAAGTATGCAAAAAGTTTTAGCATTTAAGCCTAATTATTTAAGTTATTAAGAAATGATTCACCCTAACACCCATGAGCTAATAATAAAAAATTTTCAAAATTTGGGCAATGTTGCA
>CM067345.1:64772719-64775219 GCA_034190875.2 Urechis unicinctus
GAACTGCTGTTAGCCTGCCGCTAAGCTGCTGCAGTAGAAAACCTTGAAACTAATCGTCCTTTTTACTGTTTTTTTGTTACTGTGAATGCTAAAAATACTGTTACAATCATTATCACGAGGCCAAGTTCTAAATACTGACAAAATTTCATGTCCGTAATACAGCCGTTTCAGAGATATCAGCGAGGAGAGAACTCGTAGCAAAAATCGCGATAGGTACTCTAAAATATATGTCATTATACAAAGTACAAAAGGTAAAAAACAAGTATTTTTTTCGCCTATTCCATGCTACGATAATTGCTTGTTACAACCATATAACTCATATGTTCGTAACTGCAGTAGTTATGGAGGAGATAGTTACAGAAAATGGGGGAAAAAATCGACGAAAATCGATCCATAAGCCTCCAACACTGCGCATGCGCGTCAAATTGGATCGCCAGTTGTGTCTCAACTTGATCTATCATTCCCCAAAATTTCATGTTGATATGTTTAAACCGTTCCGGAGAAAGCCCGAAAAACCTTGACTGGAAAAAAAAAAAAAAAAAAAAAAAAAAAAAAAAATACTGGCTAGTATATTTATATATATGTATATATATATATATTATATCTCCAGGGCTAGAAATTAGCCAGATTCTTCACCGGCTCTATCTCTCCGGTAACTTGAAATCTATACTGTCCCTACAAATTTTCTACCGGCCCTACATTTTAAGTTATATATATATATATATCTATATATATTGGCCTATATATATCTATTCTATATATGTATATTTATATATATCTACTATATATATATGTATCTATATATATATGTATGTATACATGGTATATATCTGTATATATATTATATATCATATATCTATATATCTGTAAATCTCTGAATATATATATCTCTATATATATATATATATATATATATATATCTCTATATATATATATAATTATATATATATACGTATATAAAACACACACACACTTATAGGTTTGGCCTACTTAGAGTTGGCACATGCGCCAACGGCATGTCTTCCAACGACAAGCCTGGACGACCAGCAATACGGTACAACAATATACCACAAACAATATTATCTCTAAAAAAAATATATATATATATATATATATATATATATATATATATATATATATATATATATATATATATATATATATATTATATATATATATATATATTTTTATATTTATATATCTCTTTATATATCTATATATATATATATATCCTGTCTCTATGTATCTGTATATATCTCTGTATATATCTGTATATCTATATATATATATATATCTCTCTATCTCTCTCTATATCTACTCTATCTCTATCTATTTCATATATAGATATCTCTATCTATTATCTATATCTCTGTCTCTCTCTCTCTATCTATCTCTCTCTCTGTCTCTCTATCTCTCTTCTCTATATATCTGTATATATAATATCTATATATGTCTCTCTATCTATATCTCTCTCTCTCTATCTGTAAGATCTATCTCTCTATCTCTCTCTCTTCTATATATCTCTCTATATCTATATATATCCTATATAGATAACCACGTATATAAACACACACACACTTATATATTCACTATATATGCTATTTATAGATAGCTGCTCGGCGCTCGGAAGCTTGGCATCGGAAACCGTGTGTATACATATATATATATATATATATATATATATATATATATATATATATATATATATATATCGTATATATATATATATATATATCTATATATATATATATATATATATATGTGTGCGTGTATGCGTGTTTGCGTATATATACCCGCTTTGATTGCACCGGGACATCCAGTGCACACTGTCGCTGAGACATAAAGACAGTATATACACGGACCGATAATAGCTGGTAACGCGCACTATTATAAGATACAAGCTGCTGCTGCCGCTTAGATGTTTTGACATGACCCCTAAACCAAGTCAATACACCCGCGAAAGCGATGAATGCTGCCGCTGATTGATTACGTAAGGTTTGGCCTGTTTTGACATGACCCCCCCTACCCAAGTCAATGCAAACCCAGCCAAGGCCTTTGGTCGATTACGTAAGATTTGGCCTACTTAAACACGAACTGCTGTTAGCCTGCTGCTAAGCTGCTGCAGTAGTAGAAACCTTGAAACTAATCGTCCTTTTTACTGTTTTTTTTGTTACTGTGAATGCTGCTAAAAATACTGTTACAATCATTATCACGAGGCCAAGTTCTAAATACTGACAAAATTTCATGTCCGTAAATACAGCCGTTTCAGAGATATCAGCGAGGAGAGAACTCGTAGCAAAAATCGCGATAGGTACTCTAAAATATATGTCATTATACAAAGTACAAAAGGTGAAAACAAGTATTTTTTTTCGCCTATTCCATGCTACGATAATTGCTTGTTACAACCATATAACTCATATGTTCGTAACTGCAGTAGTTATGGAGGAGATAGTTACAGAAAATGGGGAAAAAATCGACGAAAAATCCATCCCATAAGCCT
>CM067345.1:64777719-64809973 GCA_034190875.2 Urechis unicinctus
ATGGGGTCACTTTCTTCACAATGACTGTTGAATACGGACTGTTGACGGTACTTGACTTTGACAACAGCTGTCGATCAAGTAACTGAGATTCTGCTTTCATAAGCAAACCTGGCGTAGGTTATTGGTAAAGCGTTAAACGAATTTTTCTCTTAATAGACGTGTCCTCTATTTAAAGAGCCATTTGCTGTGAAGTGAAATAACCCAATCAAGCTAACTATACGCGATAATTCTGGCTTCTCGGTGTGGTTCCTGAGCAATCAGCACACGTGTCGCTGATGATCATTGCTTGAATCAGCATCCGCGGTGACATGGCATAGTACATGCCGTCACTTTGTCAAACGCCAACCAATGAACTGTGCTCCTGAACTTGAAAATGAATGGGTTTGTGAACAAGTCTGCCTCACAACGTCAGTTTTGTGTTGTAATCTTATAACACTAAGATTATTGTATTGTCAACTATTATCGATCTGTTCAATAGATGATAAATTGTGTGTTCTAGATATGATTCATCTCGAGGCTTTCTCATCTATGTGTACAGAAAATGCATTATGGGGCTTTTATATGAGAATTAAATTACCATAGTATATGTTATTGTCCTCAAATTGAAACATTTTGCAACAAGTTACGTTTGAACATATCACAAAGATCGCCAAGCTGTCAGCACAAGAATATAATCAGCTGGATCATTCAGGAAACACCAGCTTCGTATAGCCAGAGCTGTTCTAATTATGGCGCAGCTGTCATTCGTAACTTGGAAGAAAGGAAAGTCAATTGTTAATTTGTCATAAAGCTCCCCTGTGGGGGGCAGATGGTGGATGACAAACTAATCTTACATTCCTCTGCTCGTTGCTGGTGAACTCTTGATCCATACACGTGGCAGAGCGTGCGGTGGTTTGCCGGAGAGGATGGTTTGTCTTATTGAATGTTATTCAATGAGTAAATGAGTGAGTTAGTTGGCTGATGAATAACAGAATGAATGAGCAAATGGTTTGGTGGGAGATTAATCGAGTCTGAGAGTGAGCTGGTGAGGAAGCGAGTGAGCTAGTGTGCCAGTGGGAGCCAGAGGGATTGACTTGATTACAGGCGAGCAGATGAATAACTCGTTCAATGAGTGAGTGAATGGCTGAATGAGTCAGTTAGTTGATGAATGAATTAATAAGTATGTGAGTGAACGAATGAATAAATAAATTAGCAAGTGAATATTGGAGTAAATGAATGGAGTAAGCGAGTATGTGTGTGTGTTTATGAGTAAGGGAACAGGTGAATTAGTGAGTGGGCCAGTAAGAAGGCGTTCATGTGGGTGAGTAAGTAGGTTGCAGCGTCCATGAATACGTGTTTGAGTGAATAAATGACTGAGTGAGTGAGTGGCTAGATCAAAGATGGCAAGAGCGAATGAATAAATGTATAGTAAGTGCAAAGTAAGGTTATAATCCACAGATACATCTCACACATGATTGATTAGGGCCGCATTATATCGTGACGGTAATTATGGTCTTCTTGGGGAAGAAGCGTTCTCTGGTTCTGGAACAAGGTTAGGCACGCTTCAAGCAACCGTGGCATTGAACGATTTCAGTAGGTCGAACATTCAGAGAATAGCTAGATATAGAGCGCTTCTGTATCCACAGTGACCTTAAACAACAACTTGACCTTGGGGTGCCTAAACACCGTCACTATTGCTGACAGTCCTTGTCTGTATCGTATGGCAAATAGTCAGTTCCCTTCATTTTCAATTACCGTCGGCTGACCGCAATCGGACGGGTAATTAGCCACCCTCGGCTAGTTTGCATAACCAAATACATATACTAATATTGGTTGGATACACCGGACACTGCATTGTGCCATACCAGATATCTTCAGCATGATTATGACTATTAGCATTCAACATTAACTATCAAAATTACTATGGATTGGCTTATTTCATTGGCAATGACGGGTAAATAGTCATAAATGCAACAGTAATATCACCATATCGAAGGGGATGTAACTTACTGTAATTTAGATGTTTGTGTATACTTCATCACAAAATCAGATCACATTTAATAGAGCAGACTTTGGCTTTGGTGAAATTCATGTTGTGCTTATGTGTGACTGAATGTTAATGTATTATTATACGCAATGTATACATATCACCGGAATAAGGTTGAATTGTCCAATGATGGCATAGAATAGGGTCAGTAGTCTTTACTCATACCCGTGTTCAATGATACAGCAACTTACTTACTCAACCGTCATCTCACTGACACATTCACCCACTCACAAATTTACCCATTCACTCACTTATCCCCTCAATCACCCCTTTCACCCATTCACTAAAAAACACGCAAAAGCTTACTTTGTCATTCTGTCACTCAAATATTCACTGGCTAGTTTATGTATTCATTCGTTCATTTGAGTAAGTAAATACTTGTTGATGCATGACGACATAAAATATCACCCCTTTAAAAAACCAACAGTGACGGCAAAGAATTATTTTCTTGGAATCAGAAATAATTCATTCGCGCGGCAGTTGATGTGTGCTACAGAATAATGATTTTGTGAAGACCACATGATGCGTGCACTCATACAAAAGAGCTTTTCGAATATGCAAATATAGAGCTCAGTGTTTATGTGTTGAGGGCGCTATATAGTATGAATGATCTCAGCGAGATCAAACAAGCGTCAAAATTCTTTATGATACCACAACGCTAAGGAGAAAATAGTTAGACTGCAAATGAGCATTTATTGATATACGGCATACTGAGATCATCATTGCGCACACTCAGGTCAATAATGCATGAGAAACAAAAGGTAGGAATTACTTGCTTCCATAACATTGTATGTTGGTGGAAAAAAACTACAGGCGGACCACGACCTTGTTTTCCGCTCTCATAACCTCCATGTCTATGATCTATTGTGGTATTGAGATGAGGAAACCAGCACAAGTACTGGTACAATAGCAGGGATTGTTTTCGTGAGCCCAGCGGACTCAGCTAGGTAGAACAGTATTGGCAGTGATAAGCACAGCGGGACGATTCCAGTGGGGTGGGACTGCGTTTGTAATGTTAATCACAGCTCTAACTGCTGGCAATTCGCCAGAACAGTTTATGTTTCTATTCATTTGTCTGCTTCCGTAGATTATAAGGTAAAATTGCTTTACATGAATAATTAAGGAATGTTATGAACTGACTCTCGATGTTTGCATGTCAACAAACATGATAAACCGGCGCTCTGTGAGAAATCACAGAGCCTTAATTATAGCACTGACTATTGGATGCGGATGTTGCATACTTAACATTCACAACAGCTGTCAAGTTACTACAATCATAACCTAACTTGACGTAGGTTGTTGTCACTACGTAGAACTTATCTATCAATTGATGAGTCCCCCAATAAGTCATGAAACGTGATATTTGCTACCTTGTCATATCACCTTATCGAGTTGTCGCCAATACATTTGCTTTGCAGTGAAATAATTCAGTCAAACAAAGAACGCACAAAAGACGAATGCTTGTTGTTTTCTGTGTTTTAACTAAGCAATGCTATGCTGGTTTTCATTGTCATCGCACCAAAACTTTGACTACATTTGCGCGTGAATCCTATACAGCCGAGTGAAGGAGCCTCAAACTGCAGCCTCCTGTTCATGGTGCAATGTAGACAGCAGGCAAAACAAAAACCTGCCATGGCAGTTATGTCACATTGATGTCCGTGAGTTCTATTTTCTAACTGCGACTCCAGAGGCCAAACATATAAAATTCCAAAACGCAGGAATCGCTGAGGATCATTGTTTGATACAGTATCCTTGTTGACATTGCTGCAGAGAATCTGCTATCACCTTGTCAAATGCCAGCCAATGAACTATGGGCCTGGTAGCTGTTTGTGAACAGACCTGCCCTACATGGCCAGATTTTGTGTTTCAGGTTAATTATGCAAAGATTGCGTTTTGTCTGCTTTAATCTATCGATGACAATTTGAATGTAGCATACAATTACCATAAAAAAAATTGCATCATGTTACTTTTGAACGCATCAAAAGGATCACCAATTGATCTTGAATTGTGGTGCCGATCACGAGGATCATTTAGAAAACCCCAGCGGTTAGCGTCCTATAGCTAATTGTGACGCAGCTGTCATTCGCTAATAGCGTGGTAGGAAAGTCGACAGTTTAAAATGACATAATGTTCACTAGCTGTTAGTGAGTGACTGATCGAGTCTAATGATGAGCTGGTGAGTAAACGAGTGAGCTAGTGTGCGAAGGAGAGCCAGAGAGATTGAGTAGCTGCTTGGCGAGTAAATGAATAACGGGTGAGTGAGTGAATTGGTGAATGATGTAGCGAGTGAATATTTGAGTGACTGAATGACAAGTAAGCGATTGTGTGTATTAGTGAATAGGTGAAAGGGTGAGTGAGAGGGTTAGTGAGTGAATGGGTGAATTGGCGAGACTGGGTGAGAGAATGAGTGACTGACTGAATAAGGGAGTGAGTGGACAAACGAGTGAGTGAATTAACGAGTGTAAGAGTGAACGAATGAATGTTAAGTAAGTGCACGGTAAGGTCCTACACGTCAGATACATCCCACACGTTCACTCAGAACAAGTGTCTCATGATTGATTAGTGCCGCATTGTTTTGTGACGGTAAATATAGTCCCCTTAATCTGGTCGCTGGTTCTCATCCTATGACGAACACTCAATGATATGCTTCCTGCACACAGCGCCATTATCTGCAGTTTCTGTTGAAATATAACCCAGTCTTGGCTGAATGGTACAAGCTCTGGTGCTAGGTTTTTTTTTGTTTTTTTTTTTTTAAATGAGACCTAATCTACAAGAGCGTGCGTTGTCGAGCAGCGCCATAGACGATTGCAGCCAACATATATCCATGCTTCTTGACGGGCATAGCTGATGGCGATTGTCTCCAGTGCAGATGGCAGTATTTGAGAGGCAACACGAAATGATTCTTAAATCTTCCCTTCTCTAATATACAAGCACACAGGACGACTGGGGCCAGACATAACCAACTTGTTACGACCTACGGATATCCTGTAAGGATACTCAATATGTTGACATCAATGACTTGGTGTGTCAACGTGGACGTCGATGAATCAAGTGATTCCTGTAATTAGCAATCTGTGCAGATATAGTGTATAATGACACGCGGTGGGTATTGTAAGGTCTCGCTGAAACAATCCGCTTGCGCATTGTTGAATCTGTTCATCTGAGGTAGAATACACTTTAAAGAGCACAATATGCATGCTGCTTTAATACTCAATGCGTGCCACGATATAACGATAGTTGGGAGCCTCTGGCAATGCTAATGCATCAGTAAACACAGCAGTAGACTGAATCATGAGTGTGTCAATTGTGACACAATCAATGATATATTCCTATTAGAAAATGAGAATTAAGATTTCGTGACCTAATTGTGGAGTTGGGACAGCTTGTTTTGGTTTAAGAGTTCAAAAGATATATGAAAGTTTATCTCAAGACATATCATGGTGAGAGAAATGTGAATAGTTTAAATGATGATAACGTTGACCCAAGTCTCTATCAGCGGCCTGGCGGTACATATAAGGGTTACAGTCTGATGCTGGGTAGTTAATCGGTCAGTAGAGAACATAATGGTGTCCCAGTTTGCGGCGATATTTCTGTAGGAAGAGCGTTCTAAGTAGGGTTGATACGCCTATTCATGAATTACCTTCGGCAGCTTGACGCTCCTCAGCTCGGTAAGAAGCTCATTAATCTATATACTCCAATAAACACGATGAACAGATACGCGCAAAAAGTCCAGTGAAAGACGTACGACAATTGTTTGACCAAATAAGGATTGTTTTATTCGTACCTCAAACCCTGCAGCTGGTGTGAGAGCTTAGTAACAAACTCCACTGATAGACTAATGTTGATAAGGAACAGCAAGTCAGTTGAGGGCAGGACCATTTGCGGCCATACTCACAGCTACTGTTCTCATCAAAACATGTTTGCCGCTGTACACAGAAATGTATCAATGTTTATAGGGAGCTAGAATTAAGCGTATGTATGTGTTCGAATAGATATCAACCATGACCTGATTGTATGGTTCATCATGACACCCGACAGCTATATTTATAAATTCTCCCGATTAAATGCTCTTCCATGTCAAAGTTTCCCGTACTTTTGATATATGATATTTCTGTATAATCTGATCTGTTAAGCTGCGAATGCTGCTTCAGTGACACCCGACAGCCATATTCATAAATTCTCCCCATCGATTAAATACTCTTTTATTTCAAAGTTTCCCGTACTTTGGATGATAATCGAGCAGGCATGTAGTGAATAAGGATGCTGGGTGAAAATGTGGTAGTTTCATTCTAGCGGTCTGCATAATCTGATCCGTCTAGCTGCGAATGCTGCTTCGGTGTACCCGATAGTTGGGCAGAAATCTCTGATTGCACTAATGGATCGCAACTAGTGTCCACACGCGGCTTGACAACCTGTTGCTATGACTTCATTTGCCTGATGCGTCGTTTATCAGGGCAAGAATCGGCGATCCTTCTTAATATGCTTTAAAAAAAATGGAATATAAAAAGCGACTTGTCCGAGGGCAAGTAAGATGGCAGCTTCACTTGTCCGACAGCTTCGCCTACTTGCCAGGGACATCGGGCGATCGTTAATGTTTTTCACTGCGCTCATCACAAAAGTTCGTCTATGAAAAAATTCTAATAGATTTATGGGCCTGATTAAGATGCTTCAGAACGAATTATATGCACGAATGACTGTGTGTTGTTGTTGTTATTTTACAGGTAAAGCAGTTCGGCAGCCATAGTCTTCGTACTGCTTTGCATGTGTGTGTCTTTTATATGAATGCCTGCATCTCGTAGGTTCCGAGGAAATACTCACCTGTACGCAAACATCTGCTGCCGCTCGAATAAGATATTACTGATTGCAAGAAACGAATTACTCGCAGTCACCCCATGGTTTTTCCAATTTCTTTAATCAGACTATGACAGCCCTAAAGGGATATCCGCTTATAGCACCTGATAACTGAAATTGTCATAATATCAGCAGCTAATGGACATTGTGAGGCACATGATACTTTAACGAGGCATACTGGTGTCAATAAATGGGCATAATCAGACAGATGGAAATTATCAGGCAGATGTTGTTCTAAAGAGGTATACTGGTGTCAATAAATGGACATTGTGAGGCAGATAATGTTCTAACGAGGTGTACTGGCGCAAATAAATGGACATTATTGGGTAACTGTGTGGACACTGGTTGCGATCCATTAGTGGAATCAGAGCGCATTTCATAATCTTCTGATGAATGCAACAATTGGACTTCTCGGGTAGTAGGGATTTACGCCCAACGAACGGGTACACTGAAGCAGCATTCGCTGCTAGACAGATCAGATTATACAGATATATATATATATAAATATATATATACAAAGATTAAAATATACATATATACTTGTGCATATATATATGGATTTATATATGAATCAATATATATATATATGCGTTTTAAATATATTTTTTATAAATACAGATGGACACACAAACCTGTATATTTACATGTATATATATTTATATGTATATATATATATATATATATATATATATATATATATATATATATATATATATATATATATATATATATATATATATATATATATATATATATATATATATATATATATATACTATATATATATATATCTATATATCTCTATATATATATATCTATATATATATATCTCTCTCTCTCTATCTCTATCTATATATCTATATATATCTATCTCTATATATATTCTCTCGCCTGATCATTATCCGATGATTGCCTAGGTTCCGGACATTCAGTATATCCAGCGGCGCACAGTGGTAATCAAACATTAAATTCCTGTTCAGGCGTTTATAGATTATTCGGCTCATTCTGACAGGGACCAAATATTGTCAACACATGACGCCTACAATAAGATAATCGAACACGTCAGATTACTCAATTCGACCTCTTACATTACCAAGTTGCGAACAACAGGATCAATTAGCAGCTTAATAATTCTCTTCGAGTTCAACCAATAACTAATCAATATGCCATAAAGTCGGCTTGACCAGGGGCATGCCACGTTGATGTTGGTGAATGGTGTCAACTAACAGTTGTTCATGTTCCCAGCATGTAATAAGCCCAAACATACTTGACTGATGCTTTGGGCACGGCAACGTATTGGTTGAGGCCTAAATCATGATCATCATCATCATCATCATCATCATCATCGTCGTCGTCGTCGTAGTTGTCGTTGTCATTATATTCCTAAACTTTGATTAGCTCACACCACCGGAAATCTACATGTTGGTACAATGCCCTCTGATACTTACCGTGGATATAGTTCATTGATTGTGTCACAATTCACGCATTCTCGGCTGCGTCATATGCTTACACTGTCAGAGACAACCGAGCTCCCGTCGTGTCAGTTTCACCTAATTTACGTGTTGTTTGATGCATTAGCATTTCCGGTGACGTAGTTCCCACCTGTTGGCTCCCTATTATCGTTATATCACAGAAAGCATAGAATATATAAGCAACATGGTGATTGGGCTACTTTGTATAAGCATCATGGTGATTGTGCTACTTTATATAAGCAACATGGTGATTGGGCTTCTTTATATAAGCAACATGGTGATTGGGCTACTTTATATAAGCATCATGGTGATTGGGCTACTTTATATAAGCAACATGGTGATTGGGCTACTTTATATAAGCAACATGGTGATTGGGCTACTTTAATCTGTTTCTGCTTCAGATGAAGGGTTTTTTTCCATCGATTATCAATTCAACAATGCCCAAGTCGGTTAGTTTGAGCAACACCTCATAGCGTTCACTGTGGGACATGGATAATACCCCGTGCCTGAGCTGCTGGCCAATTACATGAACAAATAAAAGTGCAGACAAAATCACCACATTCATCGGTGTTCATGTTGACCAACAGAATCATCAATGTCAACATATCGAGTCATCCTTACCAGGTCTACGTCACTTTTTAAGCGTTGATTTGGTCTGTACCTAGTTATTCCGCATGTTTGTATATCAGGAATGGGACGATTGATCATTCCTTGAAGCCTCTCGAATGCTGTCATCTCCACTGATGGCAATTACTGCAAACAGTCGGTGAACTCGTTGTATGATCTCTGCCAAACGTCGATGGCTGACATCGGTATTTGTCGCTCCACGATAGCGTGTGATGCCATGTATCGCTATAGTATGTACCAAGATAATCTCGTCAGTTTAGACTTGATGTGTCAATTATTTTCGTCCTTTCTTCTCTCACTTTGTTTATTACTTCTTTACCTGTTGTTCCATCCATCTACCTGGCTTAAGATCGTATTGTATTATATCGTTGTAATGTGATCCAACTACTAATTCGAGTGTTGATAATGAGTACCAGGTTGTACCAAGGGTATCAGATACTGTCTGGATGTAATCAGACAAAGGCAAAAACTGGCCTTACTTTGCATGTAGCGTGATAAGTGCACCTGTACAGGGGAGGGGAGAATAAAAGCAACTTGTTAGGTGATCAAATTAAACATTTCATCTGCTTATTGAAGATGGTGAAAGCACGCACTATTGCATCCCATTATTCATGTAACGGTGGACTTAAAAGAGTTCAAGCCGATAGGGGGTCGCTATGAGGTTGAGGGAGGCGTGGGGACGGGGGTGGGGGTGGGTGCTATGTGCACAATTGTATTTGCGACTTGCAATGCATATTCAATTCATCCCCGGGCGAACTGGCAATATATTGTTTTGTCAATGAAGCCCTCCCTGTGTCAGCTAACTTTAGGTGAGCCACCAAGGCAATGGTCACGCAACGGCTGCCAGGTCAATCATGCGGAACATATTTACTCAAATACTCACTCGCTAATTTATGTATTCATTCGTTCACTCACTCACCTAAATAATTCATCCATCAACTAACTGACTCAATAAGTCATTCACTCACTCATTGACAGATTTATTCATCTACTCGCCTGTCATCTAGTCAATCCCTCTGGCTCCCACTAGAACACCGGCTCACTCGCTACCTCACCAGCTCACTCTCAGACTCGATTAATCTCTCACTAAACCATTTACCCATTCATTTTGTTATTCATCCGCCAACTCTCTCACTCATTTACTCATTGAATAACGCTATTAATAACACAAACAATCCTCTCTAGCAAACCAACACACTCTCTGCCTCGTGTATGGATCAAGAGTCCACGAACAAATGAGCAGAGGGATGTAATATTAGTTTGTCATCCAACATCTGCCCCCAACAGGGGAGCTTAATGTCAATTCACGACTTTCCTTTCATGCAAGTTGCGAATGACAGCTGCGCCATAATTAGAACAGCTCTCGCTATAAGAAGCTGGTGTATCCTGAATTCTCCAGCTGATTATACTCTTGACAGAACAAACTTTCAAAATCATTTGGCAATCTTTGTGATATGTTCAAATATAACTTGTTGCAAAATGTTTCAATTTGAGGACAATAACATATACTATGGTAATTTAATTCTCATATAAAAGCCCCATAATGCATTTTCTGTACACATAGATGAGAAAGCCTCGAGATGAATCATATCTAGAACACAAAATTTATCATCTATTGAACAGATCGATAATAGTTTACAATACAATAATCTTAGTGTTATAAGATTACAACACAAATCTGACGTTGTGAGGCAGACTTGTTCACAAACCCATTCATTTTCAAGTTCAGGAGCACAGTTCATTGGTTGGCGTTTGACAAAGTGACGGCATGTACTATGCCATGTCACCGCGGATGCTGATTCAAGCAATGATCATCAGCGACACGTGTGCTGATTGCTCAGGAACGACACTGAGAAGCCAGAATTATCGCGTATAGTTAGCTTGATTGGGTTATTTCACTTCACATCAAATGGTCCTTTAAATAGAAAACACGGCTATTAAGAGAAAAATTCGTTCAACGCTTTACCAATAACCCACGCCAGGTTTGCTTATCATAGCAGAATCTCAGTTACTTGATCCACAGCTGTTGTCAATGTCAAGTACCGTCAACAGTCCGTATTCAACAGTCATTGTGAAGAAAGTGACCCCATGCTATCATTAAGGCAGTAGGATTCATCAAACAGAGCCGGATAATCATTTTCGTTGACATTCATTCAGAACGGATCTTCATAAAATTAATTAATTCTTCGCGTGTTAGACCTGGCAAGGTTCTCTGGTAATGTTGGGAGGGTGAAGGGCGCACGGTCCAGACGAGTGGCCGCTATGGCTATAGGTGCCATCGCCGACAGAGCTCCACCAACCGGACTGCCCTGCTATGATTAGCAGGACCACCACAACTCCACCTTCCGTAGTCGCCTCGTTGTAATAGCCACCACCAGCACTGTTACCCCCCCCCCCCCCCCCCCCCCCCCCACCCC
The DNA here is from genome assembly GCA_034190875.2 of Urechis unicinctus. Taxonomy (NCBI): domain Eukaryota; kingdom Metazoa; phylum Annelida; class Polychaeta; order Xenopneusta; family Urechidae; genus Urechis; species Urechis unicinctus. The sequence continues at coordinate 64,789,113 of CM067345.1, forward strand.
CCCCCCCCCCTGGACTCGTCCCGCTGTGATTAACATTGCACATACAGTTCGACCTACCAGAGTCCTCTGTCTGCTCGCTGGGCGCATGATAATAATCCCTGCTGTCAACATTACTTCTGCTGGTTTCTTCATCTCAATACCCCGATAGATTATAGACATGGAGGGTATGAGGCGAACAAGGTCGATGTTTTCTATTTCTGATGGGAAGCAAGTAATCTGTACCTTTTTTTCTGAAGAATTATTGACCTTGGTGTAAGCAGAAGTGCTCTCAGTATGCCGTATATCAAGTAAACGCTCATTTGATGTCTATTTTCGAATTAACGATATGGTACTCTAAAGCATTAAGACCCTTGTTTGAGCTCGTTAAGAACAATCATACGGTATAGGGCCTTCAAAGCATGTTCACTGAGTTCTACATGTGAATGAGAACCATAAACTTTTGCACCATCATCACATGCATAAGTTGATGTTGACGACTGTCTACTCCACTGCGACGTGTCATTGACGTGACGTGAATGCTGCCGATGGAGAGATAGTATTAGGGCATTTACCCAATAACACTACAATGAACGGCTTGGTGTAGAAAACTCCATCAATATTCAGTGGTGCTGCTGCAAAGTCACAACGATGCTGTTGGAGTGTGTAACCCTACTCCATATCGAAACAAACCTCATCAAATCCTGTGGTAGAGCGTGATCACACCCCACCACCCCAAAAAGGATAAATGGTAATTGAAATGCCAAAAGGCCGAACAGGTCTTTACACATTGTTCATCAAATAACAACGCCCCCACGTGTTGTTTTATGTTTGAGCAGCTGATAGCTCGATGTGAAGACTGGGAACGGGTGAAACAAACGGCTGTCTGGTGATTGGGAGGCTGACATCGATTGAAGGACTCGTCATCATCATTATCGCAATACAAGTTGTCGTGACGACGATGATGATTATGCGCGATGCTGATCATCATCATCATCATCATCATCATCATCATCATCATCATCATCATCATCATCATCATCATCATCATCATCATCAGTAGTATAGGGAGTGGGGGTACCAGCACACCCTTCAAATGGACGCATACAACAAGACTAATGAATAGCTCACTTACACTAATGAATCCCCCCATTTCAACGTATTTTAGCCCAGTTCGACTAATGATTTTCACCGAGAGGCTCAGAATTTACGGGTACAAAGTGAACACTTACACTAATGATTTTTAGTTGAACAGGGGGCTATTGCCAATATGGTCGCGAATTCCCCATTTCAACGTATTTTAGCCCCCATTTCAACGTATTTTAGCCTCCCATTTCGACTATTTTTACCGCGAAATGTATAACTCGATGACGACCACATGCGGCTCTACGACCACATGGGGGGTAGGGGAAGCCACGAGTCCACGGGGGTCCATGGGGAATGCCCACGAGTCGCAGGTGCCAGCCTACAGGCCAGTCCACCGGCCACAGAGCCTTCCGACCCACGGTGTACCCCCTTTTAGAGCTTTGCGAGTACATAGGTACACCATGCCAAGAACAACCCTACCACAAGAAGCCTACACCGAGATACGATCTTGAGCCTTGTCTGTTCGTGCAGCAAAGGAGAAATACCACATTTTGCAAGCAAGGTACGCAAAAATCTGTGGAATAGCCCCAGAAAATGTCCAAGACCCCAAAGGACGCCGAGTACTGCCATTGTGGTATGAGTACTTGATAAATTGTGGTGCGGGTACGGAGGAGTTTATGATGTGAGTAAACACACTAATATAGGTGGCGCTGCTTCGTGGTAACAGGCACGGTATGGACTGATGTTACTTTTTGATGGGTTGTACCGGGTATGGGTGGTCAGCAACGCGAACATGAAAATGCGAGGAAGTGACTGAGTGCTGTTCTGTGGAATTTATGTTTTTGGTAGTGTCACCAATCTGGGGTTTATCCCCGGGTGTTATTCATATTGCATGAGGAAGACTGCTGTGGATTTAAGGCTCACTAACTCCACCTCAGACAGGCAAGATTAACAGTGTGACCTTTAACCTTGTTGTTGTTGTTGTTGTTGTTATTTCCAACTTTACACTATGATTATTTCCGCCATGTACAACGATTGTCAACACGCCACCAAGAGCCGCACTTACGGAAGAGGAGGATCTAAAGGGAGGAGAGTGATAATGAATGATTTATAATGAAGCGGTAGAGGTGTACATGTTGACAGATTACTGTTTAGTGATTTATGAGCAGCAAGTGACGGGCTTTCAACAGGACCACTTTTATTTTAATTAACTAATTTGAATAATAACTTATTGATATAAGTTGCACCTAACAAGGGTGTTGGTGAGTGCAAATAAGAAGATTTCACACTCTAGGGGCTACTCCAGTGCATAAAGGTAAGTATAATAGAAGCCATAAAGATCCTCGCTGCATGCGTATGAGAGTACCTATAAATAGAAAAAAATTAAGGAGGGATAGAAGAAAAAATGAAAGTGCACAAAGGATGGGAAAGGGCAAAAAAAGAATAACAATTAAAATGTCGTTTGTTCCATAGTTCACACGAATGAGCAATGAAAGAACGAATGATAAGTTGTCCCATGTTGTGACTATGATTGACATACATATTAACCAGACTTATCTATGCATGCTATGAATGCAATGTGTTTCAATGCACATCTAATGCCTCACCTGTGTACATTAATTCCCTTTTTTGGGCGAATAAATGACCATTACCTACACTAATATTGTAAGAGAAGGTGCGCAATTATGATGTGAGTACGGGCGAGATTACTGAGTGAGTACGGGCGAGATTACGTAGTGAGTGCGGGCGAGATTACGGAGTTAGTACAGGCGTTATTATGGTGTTATTACTAGCGAGATAATGGTGTTAGTACAAGCGAGATAACGGGTGAGTACGAGCGAGATTATGGTGTTAGTACAAGCGAGATTATAGTGTTAGTACGGTCAAGATTATGGTGTTAGTACAAGCGAGATTGTGGTGTAAGTACAGGCGAGATTACGGAGTTAGTATAGGCGAGACTATGGTGTTAGTATAGGCGAGATTACGGAGTGTGTACAGGCGAGATAATAGTGAGAGTACATGCGAGATTATAGTGTGAGTACAGGCGAGATCATAGTGTGAGTACAGGCGAGATTTCGGTGTTAGTACGGCGAGATTTCGGAGTGAGTACAGGCGAGATTATAGTGTGAGCACAGGCGAGATTTCGGTGTTAGTACGGGCGAGATAACGAAGTGAGAACAGGCGAGATTATGGTTTTTGTGCGGGCGAGACTGTGATGTGCATGGGAGAGATTGTGGCTTGAATATTGAAGAGATCATGTTGTAAGCGCATTGCATAGCAATCGAAGGAGAGGACAGAGCGCCACCATAATAACGCAGGGAAGAGGGCAGCAACGACATGGCAACAAGGAGATGATATTACAGGTGTAATCATTCACATCAACACAGAGAACAACACGACGAGGTGATAACTTAGATTATGAGAGCGTTTGATCGGGACCATAGTGGTACATGGAGGGACGCAATTGAACCAGTAATATTCTATAATAGTCAGATAACTATTAAGTTCAATATGAAATATATTCTTGGCAATACGCCAAGCAAATACCAGTATTTGCTGCTGATGTCGGTAAAAGGGTTAGGATTGTAATGGCCAGCATGTTACTGGGCATTTCCATGGCCAACAAGTTACTGTGCACAAATAAAATAATCAACGTATTGCAGCCTATGGATCAAGTAAGAATTGTAAAGGTAACCTTGTTGCAATGCATGCATACAGTAGGCATTGTAAGATCTAACGTGTAACATTGTAAGGGCCACTTTGTAATAACGCATGCATAATGTAGGCATTGTAAGGGTAACTTTGTTACAATGTTTGCATTAAGTGGGCATTGTAAGGGTAACTTCGTTACAATGCATGCATAAAATAGGCACTATAAGGGTAATTTTGTAAACAAATCAACGTAAAATAGTCAAGTAAGAATTTAAAGGGTAACTCCCCCATTCACTCACTCACCCACTCACTCACTCACTCACTCACTCACTCACTCACTCACTCCCCCACTTACTCACTCACTCACTCCCCCACTCACTCACTCACTCCCCCACTTACTCACACTCACTCACTCCCCCACTCACTCACTCACCCACTCCCCACTCACTCACTCACTCACTCACTCACTCCCCCACTCACTCCCCCACTCACTCACCCCACTCACTCACTTCCCACTCACTCCCCCACTCACTCACTCACTCCCCCACTCACTCACTCACTCACTCACCCACTCCCACACTCACTCACTCCCACACTCACTCACCAACTCACTCACTCACCCACTCACTCACTACCTTACTCCACCACTCACTCACTCACTCACTCACTCACTCACTCACTCACTCACTCACCCACTCACTCACTCACTCACTCCCCCACTCACTCCCCCACTCACTCACTCAATCACTCACTCAATCACTCACTTTCACTGGCGTTTATATATCACTGAAGGACACCTTATATACATTTTTCGGAGAGGATCAAGGATGGTTGGTCAAGACGAATGTCTGCTGTGACCAAAATCTAAGAGCCAACACATCTCCACCAACCGGACTCGTCCTGTGTGATTACCATCGCCAACACATATCCACCAACCGGACTCGTCCTGCGGTGATTACCATAGCTAACACATATCCACCGACCAGATTCGTCTTGATGTGATTACCACAACCAACACATCACCTGACTCGTCCTGCTGTGATTACAATCGTCAACACATGTCCACCGACCTGACTCGTCCTGCTGTGATTACAATCGCCAACACATGTCCACCGACCTGACTCGTCCTGCTGTGATTACAATCACCAACACATGTCCACCGACCTGACTCGTCCTGCTGTGATTACAATCACCATCACATGTCCACCGACCTGACTCGTCCTGCTGTGATTACAATCACCAACACATGTCCACCGACCTGACTCGTCCTGCTGTGATTACAATCGTCAACACATGTCCACCGACCTGACTCGTCCTGCTGTGATTACCAACGTGTCAGAGTGATGATACATTGAGCCGTAAGAGCTACTTTCCCAGAACCGTCTTGTCGATATACGGTCACACCAAGGTCATGTCATTCATTATTTGTCAAACTGCAATGGAAAGATAAGCATAGCCATCATGGTGTTGTACTATATGCAAAACGTTCAATCAAAGTATATCTTCTATATTTGCATCATAGAAAACCTATTTTCTGTGAATGCATGCACGACGTAAGCTTCACAAAATGATTCATCTACACGTACAAACAGTGCTTATGTACTACCACCATATCCATGATGTATTATACTACAACCGATTTGACCTGATTGGCGATATTGTGTCGTACTGTACCAGGTGATTAGTGGTGCGTTTGGTGATAGCCACCCGATTGACCCATACGACGCGCTCGTGACTGCCACGCTCTTTGCAAAGACCCTTGTATTCGCGCTGATTGCAACTTTTCATCTTCACTCCTGAGTTTCACTTCCCACCGCCAACTCCGCAATGGCCATCATGTCGCTCGTTATCTCATTACCATGAAACACGTCAAATTCTGGTGCTCATATAAGCATATTTGCATACGCTAATGAAGCTATATATATATATATACTTCTGTGCGCACTATACTCATATTAAGTACAGGAGACCCCAACTGTAAGTGGTTGATAATCGTCATTGACATATGATTACCGCTTGAGTATGATGGCTTGAGATTGGGAAATAGCTTGCCAATACGCTCTGATGAGAGGCGTTAATGGTGTAGCTCGACACCAATCTATACCTGGCCACGGTCGTAGTGCACCTGCCTCATAACACGTATCAACTGCTAAAAGGCTATTAGATTGTCCTCATATGATCCTACATCGAGTAGACAAAGCCAAAATGCAATCATGCCGTCTATGTAAAAAAGTGCGTGGCAATAACTGGTGCGCTTCCGAAAAATGACAGCCAACGGAAACCGGAAACTGAACGTGATAAAAAAATGTTTTGGCCGAAGCGTTCGTTGAATGTGAAGCTTCAGTCAAAGGCCCAACCCAAGCCAATGACGTTCACATAGCAAGAGCTTTGTAGTCTTCAGTTATTTAATTTCTCCTCTTGTGTTGTAATAGCAAGGTCAATCGCTGTCATTGAACGTAGATGACTATGAAATGGGATTCCAATCATATTGTCGCGTTTCAGCCATTCGATTAAGGCCTTGAATATGAACGCATCCACTACACATCCACATCACATCCACTACACACCCACTACACACCCACTACACATCCACTACCTTTCCACTAAACATCCATTACACATCTACTACACATCCACTTTACATTGACTACACATCCACTTCACATTCCCTACACATCCACAACACATCTACTACACATCCACTAAATATCCACTGCACATCCACTACACATACACAACACATCCACTTCACATCCACTACACATCCACTATACATCCACTACACATCCACTATACATCCACTACACATCCACTAAACATCCCTTACACATCCACTCCACATCCACTACACATCCACTACCTTTCCACTAAAAATCCATTACACATCCACAACACATCCACTTTACATTGACTACACATATTGAACTTCACATGATGACTACACATCCACAACACAACTACTACCAATCCACTTCATTAACACAGCACATCCACGTGGGTACACAAACACATCCACTTCACATCCACTACACATCCACTATCACATACATTGCGTACACATCCACTACACACATCCACTACACATCCACTAAACATCCCTTACACATCCACTACACATCCACTACACATCCACTTTACATCCACTGCACATCCACTTCACATCCACTACACATCCATTACACATCCACTTGCACATACACTTGCAGACAAAAGCAACACATCCAACCAATGAGGAGACGTGCAATCCACGCGCAGATATTGAAGGCTGCTGGTTGATGAGTTACATCCACAAATTCAACGATTTACAGCAATTTCTCTATAACCAGCCCATCCACTAAACGTGGCACATCCACTAAAATAATCCTATCATGCACGACCTCACATCCACTTTTTCATACCATTCATCACTATTGTTTCATCGTTCAAAGCAACACACCAACCAGAGACGTGGCGCATATTGAATAAAAGTTACATCCCAAACCAACCTCAGCAATAACCAGTTTCACAACAATTATGCGATAATGGAATATTCAGCATGAATCATCGTTCATTGTCTCAGATTGGTCATAAATCTAGAAAATATCATTCGCGATAATTATCTACATTTGCTTCTGATATATGCTACTTGACCAAGAGAACTACTTACAGAACTAATTTACATAGAGAGACAGGACTAGTCGTTTCTCCCTCATACATAGTCAACAGTTCTAGATATTTATGTTTCATCTGGTTGGGTTGTTATTGCATAAATTAATTATTTAAATGGTCCTTCTCCGATCCAGATGTCCGGCTTTGCAGTAATAAGTATTAATCCTACTCATAAGAACAGGGTTTTTATTTCATCCAATTGAGCACTCATGTAAATATCGACGCCTAAGCACACACACACGATCACTTAAGGCAGTATACGTAAAATGACATAAGTTTTGCATTAAGACCATTAAAAATTTGCAGAATGCCAAATGTTCACTGAATTAAGATAAGGCACATTGCGCTACGAATAAATTATTTCAAATTACAGCATCAGAATAATGCAAAATTTGCTCTAGTAAGCGTAGATGCTCACGATATGTATTATTTACAAACATATACAATGTAAACCATAACTGGTATTGGTGCACCCAGTCCATTCTATAACAGATGTAATCGACTCTAGCTAAGATGGAAAATGTACAACAAAAGAATTACACAACAATGAAAACCAATATTCATAAGTTATAAGTAGATTTAAGAAAAACAAATGGTACTACTTGATTGCTGTGTCGAGTTTCAGAAAGCCAGATATAATCCGTCTCGACTGTTTGACTGAATTAACAATCAATATAACATAATCTAGTGAAAGCCTGGTTAGATTCAATGAAAACCTACCAATCTGCATAATAAATAGAGGTACTACAAAGTATACCATTGTTGGTTGGTCATTCGTACCACTATTCTTTATGTAACATATTCTTGTGCGGTGCGTTTTGGGAAACAACATATTGTTACGATATCTCTTATAACACACTTACTCCGAATCACTCATTTAAACCTCGAATCTCATGTATCCGCTCACCTGAATGTAACAAACGTAAATGGCCATCATTTAATTATCAGCTACTATGATACTGAGTGGCGAATTTTCAACGTGCATCACCTGACTGTGAGTGAAAATAGCAGTTCGTTAAAGCTATTATTGATTTTAATAATTCATATCTCATTTATTCTATAATCAAGATAGGTGTGCTGTGTGGCGGCTATGCGGCACATCAAATCCACCGAGGACTAGTGTGTGTTTTTACTTGCGTGACATCAACCAGAAAGCAGACAATGTAAGAGGATGCCAACAGATTGGTTATGGCGCCAATTCTTCCTCCACGGTGACGTGAGACATATTTGGTTAAATCCATCCACGTCGGGTACCACACTATTGTGCAATTTTCATCAATTATTTCTACCCCAAGCGTAAACCTGAAATATGTCAAGTTTGTCGTATTACAATACAGATGTATTTATGGCAGTCCTCTTTGATATTTCAGTATATGAACCGCAGACAGAACGTGAGCGCTTTTGATGTTGATATAAAACGTCAAAGTGCCTCATCTATTAGTGGATAATCCGTTGCATGTGACATTCGATAACCTTCGATAGAGTTAAGAAACTGCTTGTAGCTTTGTAACATATATGGCATGCAGAGTTGTCACGTGGCAATGCATGATCAGGATATAGCTTTTCAGAGGCTCTGGCGTTTTGAGCTTTGTGTACCATACCCAATTCCAACATATTTGGGCAAAACAAGGCCTATTACAATATATTATCATCTTGAGTATTTGTTTTAATTTCCACGGGCAAAATGCATCAACCTGTAAGTCATATTACGGTGAATACAATTGTTAAGGCAGATGATGCTCTAATACTGACTGATATGAGTTGATGTTTCCATGAAAACCCAAAGCGGACTTTCACAATGGAGGGTTCTCAGTGCAGTAAGTGGAGGATCTGTTGTTATGACTGTCACAAATTCTGATTATGACTATGCGTGATATAATCTGCTGCTTTCAAACAGGAGAGTACTGAAGGTAGCTAGGTTTTGACCGAGGTAGCTAAATAAGATTAGCAGGAAGAACGTTAGTCAGTGGCTCTAATGCACTTATACTGAATGCTTGATGAATGAACTACGAGTCCGACGGATTAGTGCTGCGTTCGCTAGTATAGACCAACATGTCCATGGTTCACTCACACGCGAACCCAATAATCACACGGCGCGTCTGCACGACTAGGCACTCGACCAACATAAACGCATACCACCACATCGTTCGTTTTGATGTCAATTGTCAGTTCATCTGGATAGCTTTGTGAGTAATTGATAATTATCATCACCTTGAAGAATGTCAATATGCAATTCATGAGTGGCCTTGGGCGTGCTGCAAATGAAAAACATTTTGATTGCTGAAAAACACCAGGAGTCTGGTAATCAGCGCGCACGACACCTTACAATACTTTCACCCGCCCACATCCACTGCAAAAGCTTTCAGTGGCCCAGTTATTCAAGCCTAACCATTTACATTTATATTTAGAACGTGGATATACATGCGTCAAAAAAGACTACCAATAAGGAGGACGTGATGATTGCCCAAATTCGAGGGAAATCGTAATGGGGTAGGTGTCACAACACTTTTTCTGAGACAGAAATAATGAATGCTCCCGGGAGGGGATCCTTCTATATAATGCAGGGCCACTTTGTCTATATTTATCTGTTTTGTGCAAGCTACTCTATTGTGAATGAATCATCAAAGAAGCAGCCCTTCGTGATTGCATACCAGCACGACTGCGCCAAGAAATAACTTTATTCGTAATATTGTTCAGCACAAGGATAACTTCTTTTGTGCTATTTCTTTAATGTCTTATAAACCTTATCTTATTCTAAAACCATAGTGTAACTTGTTTTTAATGACCTACTCACAGTGCTTTCATCCACCCCACCCCGGTAACATGTGGGTGTAGACAAGGATCAGAGTGGCAACTCATATCTGCCAAAGTCAACCTCAATTACGGTATGCCATTAATTACGGTATGCCATTAATTACGGTATGCCATTACAATTTCTTCTAATACATATTTATTTTGTGACATAAACATGAGCACTTTGGTGCGTTTATGCAGCTGATAAAACATGTTAACTACGTGAAATATTGAGAGGGGTAGACATCGAGTTTCGAATTAGTCTTTATTTACCCCATCGTTAACTTGTCGTACTTTGTTGGCGAAAGATAAAAGTCTCTTGCTTGACAAATTAAAACTCTATTCCAGCTGCGACAGAGACATGCACAAATCATCGTTCATATATTGTAGAGTTCACATGTTGATGAGCGTTAACATCACTGACGTCATACTTATGTCATTACAGGAACACAACTATGAATAGCATGCAGATTTAATCGTAATTACAATTTCATATTTTATGCCAAGCAAAGCATCTCCGGATGAACATCCCAGGTCACGTGCCGATGATGACCTACCACGTGACAATCGAGGACGTTAACAATCCACATGGACGCATTCTCTGTGATTCAGACTGAGAGCGGATCTCATTAGCAGTTTTGTAGCCTCTGTTGAAGCTTATTAATTATTATATGTGATTTAATGAATCGTGTCCCATTAAGCATCAATTCAAAGGGGTCATTAGCCCAGACATTTCCGTCACAAAAGGTATGATTTGTATAGTTAGATCGAATGAAGAGCTGTTTATTGCTTCTCAAATGGAACAACGAAATACAATTGTGTATATGGCCAACCTCATATCACGTGCATTGGTTGATATTTGGGTTAGATGTTTGGTGACATTTCCCTCCACATGAAGACCAGTGTGTCTCAGTTCCAATAAATGTATTCCCACTCATGTTATCGTCACTTCCATCGATCTCGCTACTATCACCATAACAACTTATCCAAACAGAAGTGATAATGAGGCTACTCCTAAACGAAAGCATTCAATGAATAAGGCCGCTCTCACATGTTGATGACAGTGGTTAAGCATCTCACATATTGACGTCAGTCGTTAAGCATCTCACATGCTGATGGCAGTCGTTAAGTATCTCACATGTTGATGACAGTCGTTAAGCATCTCACTTGTTGATGACAGTCGTTAAGCATCTCACATGTTGATGACAGTCGTTAAGCATCTCACATGTTGATGACAGTCGTTAAGCATCTCACATGTTGATGGCAGTCGTTAAGCATCTCACTTGTTGATGACAGTCGTTAAGCATCTCACATGTTGATGACAGTCGTTAAGTATCTCACATGTTGATGACAGTCGTTAAGCATCTCACATGTTGATGGCAGTCGTTAAGTATCTCACATGCTGATGACAGTCGTTAAGTATCTCACATGTTGATGACAGTCGTTAAGTATCTCACATGTTGATGGCAGTCGTTAAGCATCTCACATGTTGATGACAGTCGTTAAGTATCTCACATGCTGATGACAGTCGTTAAGCATCTCACATGTTGATGACAGTTGCTAAGCATCTCAAATGTTGAGTTTGGTTAGTGGAGCTACTTTGGCAGCTATAGCAGGACAGCGTGTGGAAGTCAGTGAATGGGTGAGTGAATCAGTGAGTGAGTGAGTGAGTGGGTGGGTGGGTATTGAGTGAGTGAGTGAGCGAATGAGTTAGTAACAGCGTGAGTGAGAGAGTAAGTCAGTTAGTGAATAAATGAATGAATGAGTGAATATGTGAATGAGTGAGAGACGGTGTAACTGAGTGAGTAAGAGTGTGCGATTGACTGCAGCTTTTGGTTACCTCTGCTTGCTACATCATTTGGACAAAAGATTTACTAATATCTATATGTAGTTCATGTACCTGCATTATATTCTTGCTTGTTTTCAAAGAGAGGTCAACTGGATTTGTTGCAATTCATCAGTGGACGACAATACAACCCTTTTCTACAGTCCCAAGATAATATATCGCCGGTGATAGAATCAATTTTTGTTTTTTAAACATTTGTTATTTCAAATTAGATAGACCTGCCGTGATATGAGTTCAAGGTACCAAAGTACCTGACCGATAACGACAGCCATTGGATAGATCTAATAACTTTGACTATGGCAAAATTTGAACGTTAATAATCGCGTCCTTTTAAGTTTGCTTTAAACGACATAATGTATTTAGAAGAGCGTACATCCAGATAATTGTACGACCTGCCATAGTTACCCATCCATAACACAGACAAGAACAATCCAGGTTAGATAACCTACCTTCTTGTTTGTCACTGATGGAAACCAAACAGGAAGACATTTTGACTCTAAATGCTAGTTGTGTCAAAGATGTTGCATCTTCAGCATTCCTCATTTTTAGCTTTAGCCAAATTGAACGACTCTGTATCACAGCTGCTGGCTTCCGCACCCAATAATTTCGTCCACTTTGGCACAACGATAACTCCCGACAATTGGACGGAAATTCGCGATAGTCATTCTTGCCGTGATATTCATGCGGAAAACCGAAGCAGAATCGCTCTGTACCCTAAATAAATTATTTCGGCTTGATGCATATTGCTCCAAAACAATTAAAAGAATACCCATGTATAAACGCAGGTGTTGACAGACACAATGCATCGTGCACCATCGTTAATACCACGCGGACATTTCTCATAGCAATTCGGTTATTCAACCTAAATAAAAGTCTCACAGACGATCATTCCGAGTGGCAGAACACTCAAAAGGTTTTTTAACACTGAAAAGCAAAGCAGAACCATATTTTGCATGAGAAATTGCTTCAGCGATAATGAAAATGCTCATGTATTCTCCACGGTATCATATTGAAGTGGAGTTTATACATCGCTTTTCCACTCATGCAGATGATATATTCATCAAGGATGTGATGGTAATACGCTCGCACCCGGAACTACTGACCGTTAACATGCTTGGTTCGGACAAGTACATACGCCACCCCTAATCATAAAAATAGTATCTCTTACAATAGCTCACCGATGGCGCTGCTTGCTGGTACTTCCTGTGGAACGCCCCCCGTTTACTGGATTCCAAGTCAGGTTTAGTCACAGCGTTGTGCTCGGCAGTACACTCTTCTTTGTCACCCTCTTGAATCATTAGCCACCATGTACTCTGAATGTCTTCATGGATCCATCTATTATTTTCAGTAATCCTCTTTGAAGGACCTTACCATCAGCAGCAGCCACTTTCATTTAGAATGCCTATGTATTTGAGTCATAAAAAGATGACCAATTAAGAGCTGTCGTATAGATAGTAACATTTTGAAGAAATGTGAATAAGGCTGATATTACCAAACTAAACCTTTCCTTGAAATCAGAAATAATGAAATTAAGCAGATGGTGTGCGATAAGAGATTCATACCTGTATAGAGACTACCTCACATATGCATGAGTTTTCTTTAGAATTGGAATAGGCAAATACATCAAGATTTCAGGGAAGGGATACTTGCATATGATGCAATACCATTGTGGCTATTTTTATCTATCCTATCCCCTCTGCTTATATATGACGTAACTTAACGTGACAATTCGTCCTCTCGACGGTAATTTTATATTAACATGGCAACACTAGGAATGAGCTGTATTTATTGTATTGCTCAGCTCATTTTTGTGACGGACGCAGGGACGCAACTTATGTCTGCCGGATTAAGTCTAAAGCATGGCATGCTATAGATTAAAGGTGGTTAATAGAGCTTAAAGAGGCTGTTCAGCCTCATATAAGGCAATCAGGGATCATTTTGTAAATACATTACTACGCTCGACGCGGTAACGAAATAATGCCGTCGTTTATTTGGTGCGTCAAATTTTACTTCATCAAAAATTATGCTGCTAATTTTTAAGCATATTTGTTTGACTGGAAATTAAAAAGATGTACAGTAAAAGGCTATTTCATTTAGCTGTGTCAGTCCATCGATAACGATACCTCCCTAAAACCATCAACCGCTCGTATGTCGGCTGTAAATCACTACGCGCGCCTTATAACTACCTCGCTACGGATGTGTATATTTCCGCTCAAGTTTGAAAATGTAGATTTCTTCAAATCTTTACTTATTTAAGTTGTGGGCAACACCAACACGCTAAATAGTTACTTTTGTTCCACCATATAGTACCTTTTATCATACAATGAAATTTGGCGCACTGCATTCGTCATCACCTTCCAGCAAAAAATTTCCCGCCGAAAGCTCGCTGGAGATTGAAACTGAAACCTCACTGTTGTCCGTCCGCAACTACAACTCAGCTGCGATGTTTACGAAGTTTTCATTAAAGGGAGGACCGGTTACCGTTAGCCCTGCCGATCAAAATGGATCCAAAACGTTTGCCACATTAATAAATCCGGCGTTCGAAGCGTCGAGCGTTCCATATTGTACTCGGGAGTTACTTAGTGAACCATTGCCCATTCAGTCTGCGGAGGCAGCAGATTACGAGAGACTTGAGACCCCAAGCGGTTCCACTTCCACAACCCATTTACCCGCTGCGGTGATATTGGAGGGACTGGCCAGTGGAGGTAAAGTGCTACAAGAGATGCCCCCGTCTCCTGAACCAATCATTGACACTGTTTTGGAATCTGAGAGTTCATATGGCCGCTGCAAAGGACATTGCGTTAGGCGGTGCCAGTGTAAAAAGAATGGCACAATTTGTTCCACCAAATGCTTCTGCAAGGTCAGATTCTGCAGAAACCGGGTCAGATGTTGCTACAGTATTATTTCCTAAAACAGTTTGATGACCCCTCTTAACATCTTTTTAATCCCCTTGAGCAATTGACATCATTTCTCTAATTGACTGATACAAGACTATTCATGGAGGATTGAATATTTTATTGTATTGACAATACAACAAGGTTAAGTATAAGAACAATATAAATGCTGTAGCATGGAACATTTTCTGCAGTAAATGAGCTGAATTTTTCCCCCCTACAGGACACCACCATAATCTTCCCAGGACATACCCCTATGGGAACATCAGATATCCTATCTGTGGAACCCAAAGAGGTGTCCTCTGTACAGCAGGTTAGGGATCTTATTGTACATTAAACGACAAGAACATAAGACATCAATCAGATGTAACCAAAATATTTAAACACCAGTTGGGATAATGCTAAATACACTATTCATAAACATAAGTAAGTTTACTATCACAGATAACATAATCCTCCTGAACTACACCATGAGGCTCCATGTATATAGCATCACAATTTACTGGCCAATAGATAAAATTATGGCAATCAAAATTTGTGGGTGAAATTTTGCAGTACAGAAGAATTTAGAGATGTTCTCTGAAAACCTGAAAACATATAATGTCCCGAGGTACACTTCACCAAATAATCATAATGTTTGATTCCCTTATTGACTTCACTAAATGAATTTCAACTTTCTGAACTGTGATAGGTATTGAATTCTACTCCAGAAGACATTGTCAAGGAATTTCTTGCCAAGGAAATCGAAAAAAACCACGAAATGAAGAAATCTTTTGAAGTGTTTGTATCTAGCAAGTTGGCCCCACTTGCAAGAAGTCCAGATTGGACATATACTTTCCAAGATGACATGTCTTGGTGTGTGTGTCGGAAATGTCGGCCAATGCCAACCCAAACAGAAAGAATATGCTGCAAGCAGAGAACAAGCAAGTGCCACACTGGCAACCATGACTATCGGCTCCTATGCCTAAATGCAGACGTAGTGAAGACAGCCCTCCTCTGTTACACCAGGGAGACAGTCCGGCAGTATGAGGAAACCAACCGAGCATTCTGATTGGCAGCTTATCGCCAATATACCTTACATCGGTATGGTCACCTAGGCAGCAACAACAGAAGAGTTGTTCCATCCTGCATGGTGTGGGCGATCCGGTACAAGTGGCCCTCTAGCGATGGAGAGTATGTTGGCTTCTTGTGGGCCAAATGAACTGGATTATCTCTTGTTGTTGCTGTCACCTGTTGCCCAAAATTTGGACGGTCCAGCTTGGCCGTACCGGCTGAGGTGATTTTGTGCAAGATGCTCTGTGGGGAGAGGTAGGACTGGTGCGATGGTTGGGGCAATGTTCCGCGGGTCTTTGACATCCATTTCCACAGAACGCTTTTGCCAGTCTCTGTCTGCTAGTTTTGTATTGAGAATTGATCCCAAAATGCCCTTGGTGTATTCATAATCTTTGGCTGCCTTTTCTTTGAAAAAAGACCAACGTCTGGACTTGTTGCCAAAATGCCTTTTCCATTTAGCTTTTCCATCTTCACCAATGAGCGCTGGGCGGTGCAGGTGGTGGTTGTGGTCAATAACAGCAAGCTTGACTCGCATGTCCATCTGCTGGTACCTAAACAGATCAATGTAGAATGAATGTATACTCATGTTGCACCATTAGGTGTTTTAGATTAGAGTAGATGTTTGATAAGAGTAGATGTTTGAACCCTGCAAAGTATATACTTTATCTATTATATATACTCATGACATACTCTTTCTCTATCCTTCACAAGTTATCGATAGTGACATCCATATAAAGTTACAGAAGCCTTCCCATAGGATGACCGCTTAGGGGCATACATCAGGATCAGGTTGTTGAAATTCTCTAGCAAGCCAGTGTGACTGCATGTAACAGATGGTTTCATAGAAGGTCATTTTTTTGTTCCAATTGTTTCATGTGATGTTAATCAAATTGTTAATTCATATTGTTTCAGTATTACATTGACCGAAAATGATATTATATTACAATAAATAAACATTGCCAGGTACATATTTATGATAAGTGTTAATAAATATATAGGGTAATTCACCGGAACTTAGTGTAGTAGGTAAGAGAATGGTTGAGCCGTTTGTCAAAGACAATATCTCTTAGGGCACTGAAGGCTGCGTGGTCCATTGGTATGGTATTGGAAGGCTCAGGGGTGTCTGTTACTGGATGGTTACAAAAGTCATGGACCCCATGGACATGCCACAGCAAACGCTGTCAATTGTCCTGTGACATACAAATCATTGATGTAAGAAGAAGAACCATTAGGTATTTCCAATGTTACAAATGGCAAAAGTTCAAGTTACACCAAATAAAACATTACATTTCATATTTACTTGCTTTCCTACTGTTTTTCAATTGTTATCAATATCATTGCTGTCTGCACCTGTAATTTGTTTAGGTCGCCTTCTGCAGTTTCGCAACAGAACCAGAAATGGTTGCGTACACTCCTCACCCAATCATAAAGAATGTCCATCCCTTTCTTTTTTGCAGCCTGCAATTGATCAATAGTGATGTGCAACAATTATATAGACTACCCATACAGTATTTTCAAAAGAAAATAAATATAAGGCAAAGTGAGGACTACAAAACACCAGAGTTGAACCAAATGAAAACTCCACCATCATTGAACAAATATAAAAAAAAGATTACACAAAGAATAAAGTACAAACCACTGCCACCATTTTCGCCACTTTATGGGACTTATGCCACACATCAAGCTGGTGCTCAAAAACTCACTTCTGAAATCTTCGGAAGCTGGAGAGCAGAACGAATAACATGTAAATTATTTAATAGACTCATTGAAATCATGACAATATGGAGACATACTAGCAGACTTGAGTCAATTCGCATGCGATATTTACCTAGTAAGGCAATGATTTGTGGATGGGCATCTGTAACTATTTCCCGTATGAGGATCCTATCCTTGAGGTCTTTGAGTGCCCTCTTGCAGCCCTCAACTTCCATGTTGGGACTCTTTCCACCCACCTCCCGCTTGTCAACCAGTCCGGTATGGAGAACATAGCCGTAATGTAGCAGCATAAAAGAGTAGCTGCAGTACTGGGCGCTGTAGCCAGGTGAATCACTTCGGCAATCCCCTTCTAAAACAGCTGGCTCATTCCCCAGTTCATTTATTATGAGGTCTTGGGTTGCCTGGTACTACTGCTGGATGGTTGGTTCAGTGTATATCTTACAAACTTGGTGATTTGTGGTCCTCCCAACACACCCCAAGCCTAGACACCTGAATAGATGCCTAACTTTTGCATATTGATTTCCAGACAAAAGGATGGCGGCTGGCAAAAGTAAGTTTGTGCTGTATGTGGAACCCACAGTAGCTGCTGGCCCACTTACTGTCAAAGCCACAGTGCACACACTTGGAGTATAACACACATACTGCACCATTCTGCCTCACCAGTCTCTCAAGGCTTTCAACTCAGTTTTTACATACCAGTGGAGCAAGTTGAAGAAGGCTTGTTGTGTCAACGATAAATCGCTCCTCGTTGGCCTGCCTGTACAAGTTATTACCACTGTCCATGCCAAATGTCTCCCTGAGAACTTTCTCATGCCACCCTTCCTCCAATAATCTCCTTTTGCCAGGTGAATCATCTAGCAGCAACTCACTGCTTTCTGTGACAAAGTTATCTGTGGTCTGTGCAGAATCTGAATGGTCATCTGGTAGGGCAGTACAACCGAGCTCAGCGAATCTGTTGTCAGGCTCTTCCCTTGCCATGACCTCTAGATCTGCACAACTTAAGACGGCGACAGGAGTAAAGATTTATGTTCCGTAATATAAATATATATATATATATATATATATATATATATATATATATATATATATATATATATATATATATATATATATATATATATATATATATATATATATATATATACAGGGTCATCCCACAATATATATATATATATATATATATATATATATATATATATATATATATATATATATATATATATATATATATATATATATATATATATATATATATATATATATATATATATATATATATACACTAAATGATTTTTGCAGTGTTTATGAAACCAGCTGACAAATTCAAAATTGTGGCTGTGCTCAATTTGTACGGCAAGGTAATTGATAATAATCTGTTATTAGGTCCCACCAGACCTAGTACAGGGGGATTAATACTGTCACTCAGTGATGTGATTGCCAATGTATAACTTCCAAGATACTTAGACAATACATGATAGAGTAAGAAGTTTAGGTAGCATACCCATCATCATCTTCTTGATCATCATCATCATCATCAAACTCGCCTGGTGCATCACATACCACTGGGTCATTGTCGTTTACATGTTCTTCATCCTCCGGAAGCACCACAAATAGACGCTTGTACGGAGGATGGTTGTTTGGGGTTGATGTCTGGGGGCCACATGTTGATGCAAGAAATGAATGTTCCAAGGTAGGTGTCTCTGGATGTTGCCTACTGCAAAACAAATTCTGTCTTATTGACTTTAAGGACACCCATTTCAAATGTGATTATATTTTCTCAATAGTTTGCTCAATGAATACTATCTTTGAATAAACACATGACAAATATACATGCCTCATTCCTGATGGTGATTGGTGCCTGGGGATAGGAGTGTGTGGAGCAGCATATGGTAGTCTGGAAATTGCACAAGTTAATCACATTTCAGGGGCCACACTATCAGACTATTTACTAGTGGTTTTATTCATCCCCTAAACTTACCTTATCTTTGAAGCTGAAGGGAGACACAGGGAGGAGTTGGCACATGGGGAACTACAAGGAGTCTTCTGCCTGGATGGTTCTGGGTTTTTGGTGTTAACAATGGTGAACAGGGAATTTCTTTACTGCACAGGGAAATAATATTCCATCTGCTTATACATTCAGTTAGAACAGTTGTATGGCACTCGATATTGAGTACTGGAGACATTGAATATAAGTACTTATTCATGTGTTGCTGTTGGGCATTTTACAAGCATAGACAACATACTTGTTGGCAGGCAAGACAGTCAAAGATCTATCACAGGCAAAGAACCATGCACATCACTTACATATCTAGTAGTTTATAACAAGGACTTGCATATTTGAAATGCACCCTAAAATAGTACATAAAGCCTCCCAGCAATTTCTTTCTCACTATTCTGAATGTGGCGTTGTGAAAATACTTTGATGAAGGCAGTCAAAAACTCCATGTTCACAATAAAGCCAACATACAACATGCACAGAGGGTTATCCCACAAGTATTCTTTTGCTTTGGAAGGAATAATTTGCACAATCTTATGGGGTTGCAAATTACAATTGCATGGAAGATGTCAATTTTTGCAGCTAAAAAACAGGACTATCATACAAATACATGGGAATTTCAAGTTACGGGGAATATTTACAGCGGCATTACTCAGGTACAGGTGTTGAACTGTTAAATCCCACCACAACCACTGCCTGAAAAAACGGGCTGTCAGTGAATTTTTTACATGGTTCGACTTCACCTCCACATTCCACCCCCCCCCCCCCCCCCCCCCCCCTGGTCTGTGTACATGCTCAATAATTCTCAAAGCTTATTTCAATGCCAATATATAGAGACTTAAATAACACAGCGAACTTTACATATTCTGCAACAAAAAGAATGGAATCTAACGCCATATGCCGAACTTACTCGAATGTGTCCAGCAGGTAGTCCACTAAACTATCGTTGGTCTTGAAGCTGTATAGCTTTTTCACACCCATTCAGCGAATAAACGCCCTTGGAGAGACAATAATTTGTTTGTATCGTGCTTTAGTCTTCGTATCCATGATCAAAATGCACAAAAATGGAACTGATGGCGGCGACGAGCTCGCAAGCGTAATTTCTAACAACAACAACAATCTGCCGACGGCGGAAGTTAGGATCCATTTTCAATGACCGCAGCGCCGCGTAGCGAGTGAAAGTCTGAAAACTTAACATTTT
>CM067345.1:64810073-64825004 GCA_034190875.2 Urechis unicinctus
TCCCGTAGTCACATTTCATAAACTGTTGTTCCGAAATACTGATAGAAAAACATAATATGGAAGGCAGCATTATACTAAATCATAACGTACCCATGCTTTTGTTACTTATACCGGGGGTATGTCAGCCTGCAAGGTTAACGTGCTGAGTTTGATTAAAGTATATTTATATAATCAGGCGTCGCCTATTACATAAACAAACTACTACACAATACAAATTCAAAACTACAAACACAACACACACAAAATCAAGTCACTTGCGTATCTCGTCCTGCGAATCGAGCACAGACGACATGGCCCTCCGTGCGCTTCTTGTCCTCTTCAAGCTGACATACCGCCAGGACAGCCCAATACAGGAAGCATCCTCTCTCTACTTGGAGCAACAAGCAAGACACCTTTACGGTAATAGAGTACCTTCTGGCGGGGTGAATGGGGGTGAGTTTGATTCGTGGACTAAATTGATGCCATAAGCAATGAAAACGCTTAAAATTCACCAAGGGTTTTAAAAACATCACCTTGGGTCGTTGACTTATGGTCAGGCTTATTCAGTGATGCATGACGCATCGCATTATCGGGAAGCGGTGGGATTTCACCTCAATCAGATGACTTGTACGTTTTTATTAACTACAATGTGTGTCTCAGCAACACCTTACTGGTTTTGTGTGAGCGTTATGTACATTTTGGCGGGAATATTTAAAGGCGTCTTGCTATCTCGGCACCAGTACTTCGGCTTGTCATCTCAGCAAAGCAGTAATTCACACTTACCAATGATAGGTATCAAATGGATAAACAAATGTCAGGAGCAGCTATTGAAAATAATGAAACCATACAATGATCTGAAAATTATGACGAAATTACCTACAATATGACAGTGTTTGTATTTGAAGATCTCATTCAGGTTCAATATAAAAGGCGGAGCTTGTCAAAAATATATGATCATCAGAAGAATCACTTTAAATTTGCATTTACCAATCTATATAATATTTACAGCACTTTGATTCAATAACTTTCATTTCAAAATAATAATATATTGATGTTCACTATGACAACAGCTGCTTATAGGTGCAAAGAGGAGTTTTGCATTATTATAAGACGTCCAGGTTCTCTTACGTTTGGAGGTAATTATTGACTTTCTTTAGGGTTCAACCAAACTCTTCGATTTTTGAGGAATGAAGACATTTCACTGCAGTGGATACAATGTCTGCTAAAGTAGCATGTTTTAGAGCTTGTCAGTTGGCTGCACATTGGCTGACACCCTTTGTTTTCATCACTTCCGAGAGAAAACTCATCCATTTCAATAGTTCCAATGCAGTCTTTCCACAGCCCATATGTAAGCACTGCTGCATTACGATTATTAACAAAGTTTCATGACGAAAATGCCGTTTCTTCTGAGATAATTGGTGGTGAATTGTTCAGCCTCCTTGTGTATTGCGATGTGCAATGACTGCCCCAAATCACACAAGCATTTACTCCACGTCCTTAACCGCAAATCACTGTATCAGCTGATCAGACTCATTGCCGTAGTGACGGCAACAAATACTAGCCCGAACCAAATGACGTTAAAGATGATTTCATTGTAGAGATTCATATAGACGGCATACTGAATGGCATACCGTGGGATGTTTCCAATAAAGCATGTTTTCAAATCCCCACACGCAGAAATCTTTTTCATAACTTCAATTCCGTAGTGGTTGTAGTCGGTCAGTAGAAATGGATACATTTGTCCAGCGACGTTTGATCAGGCCAACTTGATTTTATCAGCTTGTAAAGACTAGTTGAACCGCCGTTTGAAACGACCTCAACAACAAATCATTGGTCGTGATGTGTGGCATCAGTATTTAGTATTTAAGAACTCTTAGTTTCTATATCAAGCTGATATGATTTGTTTTACCTTATTGGTGTATTCCGCTTGACCGGGTTCGAAATGCGCGGAACGCCAACATTTGATGGGCTCATCAAAATAGTTTTTAGCCGAAACCAGCAGCGTGAATGCAGTCAGCACCATCACGGTATAACGAGAACTAAGTTGGTCAGATGCTGAATCACCCCCTCCAAGTCGCACTTCCACATTGTCAGACAACAATTGATCCAGTAAATCGATCCATGGCTATTTTTTCATGTTAATATGATATTGTATACCGTCCCTTCATCTATGAATATGCAACCTTTTCGAAAAATGGAAATTACCCTAAGCTGACGACAGCATTGGTACTTTCCGCAAATTCACCCGTTTGAGCGAAATCGCTAGTCCTTGGCTGCCTCGAGTGTTTTGTCAGGGCACTTGACAGGGTATTTGAAAACGAAAGTTACCGAAGGATTTATAAATTTATATCTTTATGTAGTTATGGGTTCTCAAAGTTATGCATAATGCATAGTTTGCCTGATAATAACAGCTAAGGAATATTGCTTTGGCTTTAAATATTAATCATAAGATGACCGACTTAACCATATGCAAGTGTTACATTAGCCCGTGTTTTGGGGTCCTCTTTTTTTGGCAATTCCACTATTGACAAAGACTGAAGTTGAACCCTTAAATGCAAACCGAACGAATAACATACTTCACAGATAGTAAGAGATAATTCTATTCATCTGCATTGAGAAAATGAAAAACCTCATAGATTTATTGTTGCATGTTATAATCTTTTCGTTGAAAAATGTAGAATCAATGATACCATGATGGAACCTGTGACTCACATGTTAAGGAATTGGTAATTAACTGTTTAAATCCGTAGATTTATTCGATACCACAAGTGTCAATGTTACTTATATTCCCACGAACTGCTTAGTTGGTCAATGTTACAAACAAAGATCGATTTAGGAACAATCTGAAGTTAAATTTTCCAGCTGCTCATCTTTAGAGTAAATGCTCCACAGCCCTTGTGTAAGTTCTGCTGCAATAAGCTCACTGGAATTTTTCGATACCAGTTGTAAGACGAAACAGCCATTTCGTCGGAGATATTGGTTCACAAAGTTATCCACTTTCACAGACGTGTCAGGTGGTATAGCTCCAGAGCAGACTAGTTTTTTCTCAATATCATGAACTGCCAATCGTTGACTAAATGTTGTCCCACACCAGTATATCAGACTCATCGCCGTGACTATTGCCACAAATGATAGCCAGAACCAAATAACGATGAATATGATTTCGTTGTAGAGGTTCATAGGAAGAGCACATTGTATGGTATACCGGTGAATGTTTCCCAACAAACGTATTTTCAAATCGCAAAGTGCAACGCGTGGAAATCGATCGGAAGTGACCCAGTTCTGTTCCCCAATCATTTTCTTCATCACTTCAATACCATAATAGTTGTAATTGGTCTGAAGAAAGGCATTGAGGAGATACAATTGACCGACAACGTTGGTGAAGTAGAGTATTTTGATTAATATATAAACAAAGACCAAATAGTTTCCACGCAAGAGCAAACAGCATTTCGTGAGACGATTTCCATGATCCCAGTACTTTTTGTTCGCTGACAAGTAGGTAGCCAAGTGCGTGGTCATATATTTCTGAGCTTTGGCTCTGTCTTCCGCATTGTATAATTTATGACACTGAACAGCCGCATCTGTGACTGTGTGTACAGCTATGCCTGATTGCTTGCTGAGTGTAATCCAGATTACGCGGGGCAAGTAGAAGAGGCAAGCCTGACCAATCAAGATGAAGCCCACCCACTGATAGTAGGAGATGTGTTCATGTGAATCGTTTTCTTGTGGAATTCTCGACACCTCGAAGGGAAGAAAATATGTGTTTGAAGTCCAACATACCTACAACATTCATAAAAAAATATGACAATGTTGTTGCGTCCGTAATATATTTTGCTGGTCAATATGAGTCGAGAGTGAGGAAATCTTTGCAAATATCTCGGTCAGATAAATGGGCCAACTTGATCTTGTCAACTTGTAAAGACTAGTTGAACCGCCATTTGAAACGACCTCAAAAACAAATCGTTGGTCTTGGTGTGTGGGCATTTCTTAAGTATTTAAGAACTCTTAAATTTCTATATCACACTGATATGATTTTTTTACCTTATTGGTGTATTCCACTTGACTGGGTTCGAAATGCGCGGGACACCAACATTTGATGGGCTCATCAAAATAGTTTTTAGCCGAAACCAGCAGCGCGAATGCAGTCAGCACCATCACCGTATAACGAGAGCTAAGTTGGTCAGATGTTGAATCACCCCCTCCAAGTCGTACTTCCACATTGTCAGACAACAATCCAGTAAATCGATCCATTACAATTCAGACTTGATGGTATGGCTTGATGAAGTTCTGATTCGTATTGAGTATGATACTTCGGTATATACGGGTTATATATGTCTGGGAAAACACCACCAAACAACCACCGATCCATTTCTGACTTGTTATCATAAGAGACATTTGGTAAAGTTGGCTAAATTGCCAAAGAGGAATACGTACGTATCAACAATGTACGCAACAATGCATGCTTATGTCATTCATAGATATGTACATGGATAGGTGGGTCAAGATGCAGCAAGTGAAGGTTAGGGACGGGGGTGTCGGTGAACTGTCTTCTATCGCATGCTTTTGCTAATCTATTAAGTGATTCGATCGGAAGAGTAATAGGTGAGTCCACCCCCACCCCCCACCCCCACCCACTTGGTCTTATCCGGAATAGGGATGTGCCACGGAACCTCGTGAACCCGTACCCGTCGAACATAAAAACGTACCCCGTCGTACAAGGTATTATGCAAATGTATAACCCGTCGTAGGCAAGATAAAAGTGTCGGACAAATCTCAAAATCTGATCAGCCGATTTCTGATTACATGCAGTAACAACTTCGCGCGCTTGCAATGTCGAGCGTGTGATTCCGTTTTTGTGACACGTCTTAAACTTTATTTTCTAGGCTTTTCTTATTTTGATGCTCCTTCGTTTTTGTACTGTTACTTTGCTCCCTGTGGATGCTGGAGTGGGGACTAGCCAGAGAAATAACCCGAGTCCTGGAGTAGAGATGCTTATTTGGTTTATTAAATTTTAACAATGAAGCTCCCTGGTAATCTCGCGGTCTGAATCTTGTCCCCGACAAGTTGATCTCCCTTAGTTCATATGAGTGTAAAAGGTAATATAGTCACCCGGGAGTTCGATTTCCCAGAGGACTTTGACCAACCCACGCTATTGGCGGGCTATATCGTGCCCATAGTTAAGGTGGGTGGCAGGGGGGACTTTAGAAGGGCTGATAAGTAGAGGGGTACTTAACAAAAATACGAGCACAATGTGCAGCTTTCTGCGCAGTACGACCCTTTATCTTATACTTCCCACTCGTTCACTGTCATCATTAATAATAGGTCTGAAACAAATACAAGTTCAGAGGTGCTTCATTTAAACTATAACTGATGCTCGGCACATAGTGGCTATTTTAGGTTCAGATAGTATTGAAGAGGACAAGTAACTGCGACTCGGTAGCTCGATGTGGGGGAAACGGGGTGCTGTCGAAGAATCATCCATCTTCTCGTCGTTGAAAGTGACCGTAGACTTTAAACCTTTTCATTTCATTTTCTACACACGTTTGGACTCATTGTTTTCTCTATTTAAAGCGCGGGGACTTTCCATGTTCATAATTAATTGCCACTTCCGCAAAGTGGCCCTAACTAGTGCTTTTTTCCAAAACTCGTTTGCTTACTGTTGCTCATTTGATTTGACAGGTTGAATCCTGAAATAAAGTGTTGTTTTTGTGCTTCATTCTAAACGCTGATTAGTCCTAACACTTAGTAAGTTTAAGTGTAGAATGACCATATTGCCCGTCTTGGTGAGGTAACAATATATTGCAGACTGTACTGGAACCAATACAAAATTATTATTTTAGTTTGAGTACACCAACATTATACCTACAGGCATCGACTATCATAACGCCTTCGTTTGTCCATTGCTTTGCAAGTAATGTATGGTTTTCACTTTTGGAAACATCACAAAGGTGTATCGACAATCGGAATCATCTCGGACTTGAATACAATACAACAACAAAATGAAGTGTTATGATATGTATTTTAATATTATTTCAGCAGGGTCAGCACTCAGAAACAATGCATTACAAACGGTTGCCACGACAACTGTCATTCACAGACACTCACGACAATGCCACACAGCTTTAGAGTGAATGGGTTCACACGATATTCTCATTGGATGGCAGGCCTAATGCACTCACATCAAAGTTAATTCAAACAGATACAAACCATGCAGGTACAAACTGTGTTATACTGTCAGTCGCTTTCAAATGAAGAAACATTATTTGTGACAATATCTGTGTTTTGTTACCCTGCAAATATGGGGTTTTTATACAGTTCCATGTGTTCTGGGACAAATACACAACAGCTTAAGCAAACCAGATTATAGCAGCAAAATGCCAGACTATTACCTACGATCGAGCTAATCCTACTTGTTAACCAAATTGATAGCACGCGCTTGAATACATAAACATGGTAAGTATCGTAAGATTAATATGCAAAGGCATGTTTCCCGGCCACGTAAAATAATAAAGCATTATGATCGCAGAACAAATGCAAGGATCATAACGTGTTGTAAATTCAAGTGATACTTCATAATGTGACACGGTGGCAAACTTTTTATTCCATCAAGAGACTCGTGTAATGTGTATGTTACTGAAATAACGAGTTGATTATCAAAGTAATGCATACAATTTTACTTATTGAAGAAAAAACAGCAAAACATTTGTTCATGTGATCTACAACCAACAGTCAATTCAAACAGAAACCAACTCAGAAAATACGAACAGTTAATTAATTAATTAACAATTGGAACATTAAAAGATAACTGACTGCATAAATAACATACACAAGGCACTGTCCCCACTCACGACCTAGCCCTACCCCCGCCCCACCCCACCCCGCAAAACACAACCTCCAATCATACAATTGTAACCAACATAAGGAAGAATGTCTACATCATTAACTTATTGCAGATCCTGTAGCCTTCAAAGTGCAAAGTTCTACCTTCTAAAATCAATTTGGCCCCTTCGAATATGACAGCAGTATTGAGTTCATACCAATGAAAGTTAGGGGTTATTCTTCACCACTGTTGAGTGCCAAATACCTACCCTTCATCATAACGTACCCTCTCAGTCATCAGTTGGTGGAGTAACCCCCTACAGCTTATATTAATTATCAACCCCAGTTTCCCAGATCCACTAGTGACTTACATGTCACCTGCCACTCCCCCCCCCCCTCTCCTCATACATACCTCATATTCCAGAGCCATCCAGACCATCCTGCCCAGGCAACGCCCGAAGGCCCCAACCCTAACTGACCTGGCTACCGCACGTCCCATGAGAATTGGGATGGCGTGCCTAAGTCGTTGAGGGAAGCCCGTTACATTTTAAAATCAGTTCTCTCCTGGCCTCAACACACTTGTCTCTTAAATTTAGGCTAAGTAACATCGAAAATTCGAAAGTTGAAAACAGTTAAATAAAGTTCAAGTTGTTATAAACCCTTCACCTGGAGTTCGAGTCTTCATTATTACAAGTGCGTATCGTGTGCATCTCAACACCACAGATCACGATACGACACCACCAACATGATATACAATAGCCTCCAAACCAACACAGTGACATTTAACAAGGTCATCACAAATAACCTCGAGGTCATGATAAGTTGACCTTGACATTTTGTTGCTTCTGCTCGTTGAGGGCTTCTCGAGGACCTGGAGGATGTCGTAGATTTGATTCCGGAAGACGCGTTTGAAATAAGGTTGAGGTTGCTTGAAGAGGCGAGAACACACAGGTTCCTTGCCGTGGTTGACCGAGTCCTCGATGTCCCATACATCCACCATCTTACAACCGGTTCTGAGGTGACACAGGATCATGGCGACAAACGTGGTAATGACACAAGATACTCACTTCATGTGCAATAGATGAATTAGTTCAATCAGTAAATATCTGCAGACCAGTTACAACTCATGCCTTCTTTAGCAAACCCCATCACAGATTATGGTATGATTACAAAGGCTAAGTAGGAGCAACTGAAGCACAACTCCTCCTCCTCCTCCTCCTTTCTCCACAGAAGTGTGACGACTGTGTCAGAAACTAACTATCTAACAGAGCGCTGTGCTGTTTATATCTATAACACCAGTAATCCATCATCTGCCAGGTTGAAGCAGGAAGGCTTCAACAGAACTCCTCCCTTAGCCTGTAAATGACTACAAGTGACAATAAGTAAGGAGTCTTATCTTGACAGGTAACAGGACCCGGCCTGCTCAAAGTTGCCATTAACAGCCTTGCAATTAACTCCCATTCCTTAACAAATAACAACCCATAGCATCATAGTTATGATGAGCTAATGTTAATACTGACTTAAACTTGTAGCTGCACCTGAATTTATCTAGCCACCCAACCTCTACTAATACATGGGTATCATACTGATTACTTAACAGCCCGCACCATCTCGTTTGAGTTATGAGGTGGATCCAACTCACTTGGACTGGCGGACACACCAGGACTCCTCAATGATGGCGTACTCTACGTGAAGCTCCCTCAAGTTCTGCCACACCTCTTGCTCTGGCTTGCGGCTGTACATTGTGTACACCATCTTGGTCCGCTCTCTGTCCATGCACATAGATAAACAAGGTTATGGCAAGGTCACAACAGTGTTTATGGGTCAGAGCAAAGTCAAGGCAAAATATGTTTTAAATGGCGATGTTAAGACAAACTCAAAACAATATAAAGATCATATCAAGGATTGTTAAGGTCAAGGGTCAAGTTGGTAGTAAGGCCATGGCAAGGGTAACTTTAATAACAAGGTCAAGGGAATAGAAAGGTTATGCTGAGGTCAACAATACATTCCTCAATATTATGAAAACAAGGCATGACCAAGGACACCAAATTTAGGATTCATTACATGAAACAAGAGTTCAATACATATCTGTGGTGAGCATGTTGAGATGCTTGGGTGATGAGTAATTACCTGAGTCCGGCATCATCGTAGTGAGGGTGGTTGATGATGGGTTGATAACTTGATGGTAGCCATGGTGGGCATGGGTCCACCAAACACAGCATCTATCCCACACAGCATGGGCATATCAACACCAGGCTACCCTCAGAGGACTCGCTTACGCCTCTGCTCGACAAATGTTTTTACCCAATAGCAGCGCCACCTGTCTGTTGTGAAGCTCCTCATCATAAAGCCATATATCAAAGCCCTTGAACTAGTTATTTTAGGGGTTCAGTCAACTTGACAAATCAAAAGACTCCAGGCAGTGACTATGGTTTGAAATGGACAAGCCCGCTGACCAATATGTAATCCCAAATCTCTCCCCCCACCCAATCACTCCTGTCTCCGACGATTCTCACGAGACCATTATCTCCTTACATAGCCAACTGCATGATTTATCAAACCACAGGTGCTCAGTCCCCGCAGATGTAACTATAGCATATGCTGTGACTCACTGGGGGTGTGTTCTCATTTATCCACTCAACCATCTGCTCCAGCGGGTAGTTACTGAACTCTCCGATGATCGACCACTGTTGCTGGAGGTTAGCCACGCTCTGAAAACTCATGGCAGCAATCAGATCTCCAACGATGGCCTGGTGACACCAGCCAGGACCCAGCCAACCAAACAACTGCAATGATTACGATGAGAGAATTTTGAGACCAATGTTTGAGGTCAGGGTTAATGATTCATAGTGCAAGCACAGGCCACCTGACCTTGACCAGATACACTAGTTGTTGAAATACTGGTGACAAGTCTATTTAAAGCATAGAGATTTATAGTTTATAGTGATTTGGATACGACATTTATCCAAGGATACCATGGTGGGATTAAAAAACAATTGGTTATAACTGCTGAAAATGGTATGGTATCACATAGTTAGTTTTGACACTGTCTAAACTTCACAGTGAAACCCTGCTATAAGTTCGATTACTTGTATAAATTTAAATGATTTAACTCTCTGCTATGTTTTTGTTTGCTTTTACTGTAAACATGTTTAGACTGCTACTGATCTATCCCACCGTGACCGAAGATATGTGGGTCGTGTGGAAATAGTTTTTATTTCGCGTCTCCGGGGCTACCACCAAGTTGTATACTTACGTAAATATTTATGTCGACAAATGAGATGAATATCCGCTTAAGCGGATTATTTTGGTTATCCACTGTCTCGTTATTATTTAGCAATAGTCGAATAAACTTTTAGAATCACAACTTTCATTCGCGGCAGCCCCAGTTTTGGAGATATGACGTCACATTACGAAGTTCCAGTTTCACTCGCCATGTGGCTGCAGGTCCCGGTGGAGGGGGCACTTAAGTATATAGAGGTAGTATACATGTGTCGGGGTAGGGTTTTTTTTCGGCCTCCCGACGGGTTTTGTTGACCTCATACTTGTAGGATGGGGTATGCTCTTGCATTTTTACCTTGTATGACAGGTACAGGTTTTTGAGATCCCGGGGCACACCCCTACGCAGGTCAAGGCCAAGTGCCCCCTCCAGACTGCGGGAATCAATAAGTGTTATCTTTTTTTAAATGTCTATGTGATATCGTTAAATACATATCGCCCTTCAAAGTAGATATTTCCAAAAGATAATCATTGACAAAATGACACATTTACTTAAATAATAAAATTCAGAAAGAAAAAGTTCGCTTGCGAAGAACCTAGTCTGCGCATGCGCGCAGAAACCGTTCTTGTCGTTCAAAATAAACATGAACTTTTCAGAATTTGTGTGGCCGGATTAAATCGCCCTTGACGAAATCTCACCCGTAAACTAACTCAACTTGTTAATAAACATTCATTTATGTGAAAAATTATTCTTCATATATACATTTGTGTAAGTATAATTGGAACTCATGTATCGTTCACGCGCATTCGGTTACGATCTTTGCACGACGTTAATAAACGTCGTGCACGGCTAGGCGGTGCCATGCGATAAGAGGAATAACATACACGCCTTACAATGTCTGTTATATTTAGCCCAATAGACCAACGTCAGGTTCTATTTATCACCTTGTCGTACATGCATAACTACCTGTACTTAGTTGGAAAGAGCTAGTTATAACGTCCTTGCTCCGGCGCTCTGGGGAAACAAAGCACGAGTACAAGTGTTATTCTGCACGAAAACAAATATAATGGCTTAGTTAGAAGTGATGGCTCTACTCTAGACAGTATCACGCATTGGGTTTGCATAATCCTTGATATAAATGAATAATTTGGTCCGTTGTGTGGCAAGTTTATATGTGACGGACATTCGTGACTCAATCATGCCAGTAATATAACGTATGTTACGAGACCTATAATGCAGCTTAACTCTCTCGGAGTCATAACGGAGTTCATCATAGCGTGTGGACTAGGATGGGTTAGCCAATTACCTGGCTTTCTAGCTGCTATCATGAAAGATGTATTGCCTACTTGAAACTCGTATGTTTGTTTTATAGCAGGGGGCACTAATACAGAACGAATGGTGAATTTTACATACTTACATGCACAATCCATTATTTCAATTTATGTGCAGGTAGCATACTAGGCAAGTTATCTCACCCCTTTCTGATATCCAATATAGTGAGAGGCGAAGGGTCACTGCCTAGTAGCCTACAATGTAGACCCCAAAAAACTACTGCAGATCCTGCGCCATTTTCAATGTTGCCAAAAGCATCTGGAGGCAAGATACTATTCGCCTGTACAGAAACGGACACCACCTGGGCCTGAGTAGGCATTGAGGAGTAACAGCAACAAAATATCTACCGATGATCTCACTGACACAACTTTCTCATCAATGCTCGAATATGTTAATGTTATTACTGGTCAAATCTAACTTAGTTAAAATGATGATGTGTCCGCGCTATATTTTGCTCCAAATCGTATATGTCTAAAATGTAGATCTTCAAAGCCATAAGGGGTCGCGTAGATTATAATTAGTCCAAAGGTAAAAGTTGCTGCTGGATGTTTCACTGTAAAGCGTTAAGTTGTTTTCAGAACCTAACCCTTCAAAAATAACTGAAATCTCCCCCTGTGGGTGCGGGGTTAGAGTAGGCCCACTTTATCCTCCTGCATGTCGTAACAGGCGACTTATAGGGGGCAATCTGTTGGCCGTGGGTTGCAAATCGTGTCGGTGGACAATGCGTGGAGAGATTCTTACGAGGGCCAAATCTGCAACACACCACTTTGGCCCGGATTTCACCTAGACGAGGGACTAGAATGGCCTGATTCAGTCAATCGTCCGGTGGCGACTTGCCCTAGGATAATCGTTTCAATTTCTTTTCATTTCCATCTCCATTTTCATTTATCCTAAAAGGCGGCTGCTTAATCAGGTAAATCTTATCTGTTAACCTTTCGTTGAACGATATAACACATGAGTGTTGGTTTGCCGTTAAACCCTACACTTACCTTACCTTATCTTACTATAACTGAAATCGTCTGGTGGGGCAACATACTATAAAATATTTTTGGTGACTGATTTTGGATAAGTAAAGGAGAATAACACAAGACCCAAACATATGTTGAAGTCTTTGCTGGCAGCCCACCCCCCCCCCCCCCCACAAAGATATATCGGTAAGCTTATCTGCATGTTCGTGTTGCTGTAACCAAGATCAATAGGACAGGGGTGCTATGTCACTGTTATCTCTCTCACGTCCAAAAGTCATGTGATATAATCAGAGAGAAACGCATCCTAAGTCACAGGATCACAAGGGCAGCAAATTTCACGTTGATACACACATCCCCAGAGACTAATTTCGGTATGAATTGTTAATTACAAGTTGATATACATATATATATATATATATATATATATATATATATATATATATATATATATATATATATATATATATATATATATATATATATAATATATATATATATATATATATATACATATATATATATATATATATTGTTACGGACCTATTTAAGTTGCATGTAATTAGGGGGGTCTGTTATGATTTTGGTGCTAGGTAACCGGGTTTGTAAAGCGTTGCTATGGTATGGAAACAATTGGGGGGATTCGAGATTTGTTTAGGCGCTAAACTTGAAGACGGAAATTATGGGATATGTTAGCAGAAGCGTATAATAAGGGCCGGGTTTTTTACAGTCAGGGAGCTGGTTAAGTGGGTGCTAGGGAAGGCTCTAGGCAACTTGGAGCAAGTTAGGTTTAACCTCGAGAATCATCTCCAGTAAGGGAGATTGGGGCTAGTTATGGTGGTTCTGGAGATAAGGGCTAGCTAGTAACAGGGTCAGGGTGTGAGAATGAATTTGACAGTGAAACATAAGTTAAGCGACGTACGTCCTTGAGCCATTTCGTGCCTGCTTTACAGGCCGATCACATGTTGTCGGCTAGTATCAATGCTGTGCCCGCTGTGAGAGATGGTCGTGAAGTGCTGATGCTAGAACGTGAAAGCCATTTTGTGCCGCGTGCGCTTTCAAATAGCTCATATCTAAGTCCGCCGACTTATGATAACATTGAATGTGCAGGCTCAGTGAATACAGGAACACGTAGGGGGGGGGGGGGGGGGGGGTTGACACAAGAAATGGTAGTAACGGGGCTGAATATACTCCGACACTTGCTTACAAGCAGCCACTACATCCAGGCAGGGTTGAGAATAGAAACCAAGCAGATAGAATTGATCGAAATTCTGGTAATGATATAAAATGCCAAAAGGGAAGGACACAGGTTGTCCATAGGGATCGCTTGAAGCCTTACGCTCAGGCTAAAACTCCTCGCTGGGTTAGCGATGCCGCCCGGTGGGGCAACGCAACAGCGCCACCATCTCGGCAGCCCAAGCCGCCTGTGAGGTACGGATATGACTTATACTGTAAACAAATTTGCATGTTAATTCCATGTTGGTTTTGTGGGATAAGTGTATATAATGCAGGCTGATCACGTGATTAGCATCGGGCGAGATAGTTAGCCGAGTTATAATTGCCCTCGTCTCTTAGGCTAGGTTGTCCGCTAAAATTGTTACTTCAGTTATTTTGATGCGGATGACGGTTTCCGGTATCGTCTGCTTGTACTCCGCTCGTCCGCAGAAACCGATTAAGGTGATAATTGGTCATGTTTAGGTGTAACTCGTGCGCTGCAGTCCATCAAAGCCGCGCCAGCTTGCACCACCATATTCGGCGAATACATAACGTTAATGGGGGCGTCAAACAAAGCTAGGGAAGACAGCGGGCAGGGCGTTAAAAGTTAAGTAGTTGTGGGTACAGCCGTTATCGAGAGGGGATCGGTCGAGAGGCCGAAGACCATATCCATCGTCGAAGAAGCACACCAATGCGTGTTTTGTGATTTTACGGCAAGCAATTCAAAAGAAATGGGGAGACATTTTTGGGTTGTTCTGCATACGGGGGTTTGGGTGCCCGGGAGTGGTTGGACGATGTTGGTGTTGAGCAATAGAGTTGTTTCTCTCCTGAGCCCCCAACATCGACAGCTGCGTCGGGCGTGGGAGTTTAGTCAGAGGGGTCCGTTACTCCTCATGAACCCCCCAAGTCAAGATACGAAGGACTGGCAGAAGAAACGTCACAAGAAAGCGCGAAGGCTGACTCACAAAAGGATCTGAGGGAGTTAATCGTGCCTGGCCAGGTGATGCAAGACCTCCACATACTTCTGCACCAGCCTATCCTCGAAAATAATTTGTGTTTTTTTTATGCAGGTGACATCCCGGTGCCGTACTTGGTTAACAGTTTATCGCGTGTGTGTGTTCAATTGCAATATAATTGACCAATGTTACCCATAATATTTAATACCTAGTTGTTGCCAAATCAGGTTGTTACGGTTGTATGTAGAATATATGTGTGCTCGATTGTTAGAGGAGAATATTATGTGTAGTTACAATATAACTGACTAATGTTATCATGTACTGCTACCTAGTTATCGTCAACTAGGGTTGTTATGGTTGTACATATCATATATGAGGGCTTGATTGTTAGAGGAGAATGTTATCCAAATATTTACCCATGTTAACTATTTAGTTCTGAGATTAA
>CM067345.1:64832353-64884347 GCA_034190875.2 Urechis unicinctus
GTGATGCAAGGATAATTTGCTCGCTGACGATAATTTTAAAAGAAGCTTTAAGTTTTCCTCAAGTCTGTGCAATATGAAAAGGGTTAAACAGCTGCTTATCCGGAGTAAGTTGAATCAAGGCTTTTATGCTTGATTAATAAAGTGTTATTTCGATATCACTGATGATATTGGCTCAATGATGGTTCACATCTAGTTTGAGAGCATAGTGGGTAGTTCGAGACCGGTCAAACATTTGGATTATTTGTGAGCGTCAATTGTTCACCGGGTTGCAAACGCCTGTAGATTTGGTTGAGTTAAAGGTAATCAATATCAGCACTTTGAAAACAGCCCCAGAACACATGGCCAATTACACCATCTTCTGGCATTATAGCCCATGTCTAGTAAGGCCTACCACTTGCCATATTTGGGTTATTACTCACGTCCGAGGAAATATAAGGAATCGGACTTTAGAACGGCCAAAATGATAGACTGTGTCACAAATTCGACACCATGTTTAGATAACAATCCCCAAAGCAAAAGGAAATTTGTTATTGAAGCTTTTTAAAAACAGAATTGATCGTATTGTAGTGACGGGCCAAAATACGAATTTGAAAGCTACCCCATCTACCCCATCCCCATAAGAAACCCCAGACAGAAACGCACAGGAGCTTCGCTACAAAACCGTTTAATTTTGTGACTGGCTGTGGCTCTTGTCCGATCATAAGAGGTGAAAGGATTGTCTGTTCTCGATGGCCAAGGTATGCATTCAATGCCTTACTTAGATGCCAATGCACAGACCATGTCCAACATAACCCCATTCGAGTGCTTGGTTCAGCCAATCGGAATGAAATAAATTTGGGATAAACTTGCGCGTTTAGCTACACCCACCCTTTCCATCTCTTACAACTCGTGTAGATTTAAGGTGGGTTTGATCGCACTGTTATATCTAAGGAATCAATTCTCTAAATGTGAAGAGTCGCTAGTTTTGATTTAAATCTGCATGTCTGTAATTGTCGAAAATGCTGTACCAATATTTTACCAATGGGAGTATGAAGCATCAAAGACCCTTGAAGTAATGGTTTTTAGCGGATTGAAAGATAAAGGCATATGCCGTCAGTGGTTCGGCTCTTTGATGAACGGTGGGGTTTGCATGTCTGTTGAAGAGCTTTCTATTGTCTGTCCATAAGAAGGAACAGTTTTACATAATTATGCTTCATAATTATGTAATGCCAGGACTGACAGTTCCCACAGCAGGGAATGATGTTATCATAAATAGATTAGGTAGAAAGGGTAATTTCTGGAGATGACTCATGTTTCACTCAACTACTTAGGAGCCGACGAGGAACTAACAGCCATTGAGAACACACCATCCTTTCACCTGTTATGGTTGAACAAGAGCCACAGCCAATCACAAAATTTAACGCCTTCTTAGGCAAACTTACACCAATAGCATATACAAAAATACGTGCCTGCAACTTGGCAGATGTTTCCTGCGAAGCACAATGCAATATTTGTCGATTAAATTTATTGAAATATAATAACCAACAACTACGTTGAGTGTGTGCCATTTTTTCAGTAGACTACAATATGCTTTGACTGAAAATAAAACCAGTACGTGCCATGCTACGTACAACAGTTACCTCATCTTTTATCGTTTATCTTTGATTAATTTCGTCTCAGGTTTTCTTGGAATTTTGCATTTGTCTGGAGTATCTTTTGGGGATGGGTAGATGGGGTAGCTATCAGATTCTTTTGAAACCTAGTTGCTATATATAGACAATGTGAACTGGAGCACCTGGACCGAGTCATCTTCTCCAACCCGACACCACATAAACGAGCAATTCTGTCATGACGAAAACTTAAATGACAAATTTCTTTTTGCTTTGGGAATTGTTATATGAAAATGGTGTCGAATTCGTAACACTGTCTATTTTTATGGTTGTGTTAAGTTCCAATACTTACTTTTTGCCGGGACGTGAGTAATAACCCAAATATGGCTAATGACAGGCGCTACTAGACATCCAGAGCTGAAAACGGGATTTAATACTATAAGATGGTGGCATTGTCCTTGCGTAGTTACTTGCCCAGGTTGCCTGTCTTACACAGAAACGATCAGCCAAAAGAAAATTCTTTTTTTTTCTCATTTGGTCCAACGGAAAACGAGTGGCACTGCAGTCATGCAAATAGCGCATTCGTCATATGACTGGAGCAATGAAAGGATATGAATTCCGATTTGTTTTCTGAGATTCAAGTCAATAGGATTCTAAATGAACGGTTGATCACTTTATTCCAATGCTAGATACCATAATTGCAATTGTTTATTGCGATGACACTTTTCAGGAGTGCTATAATGTTAGTTATCAAACATGCACGGCACTGTTCTTTCCTTGCACCACATATTGAATGTTGAAATGATACGAGGATATATACATCAGCAGATGTCGCGTCTTCATTGTATACAACAACTGATATTATTGTAATCTGTATGAATATATTGTACATGTTGTAGACAATTAAACTAATCACTCACCATGTACATTATGAAATCATATGCCTACCATCTGCGTCATAAAGTTGCCCTGGAAGCGCTTGGGTTTCTATGTGCGGCAGAATTCAGTAAGTGCGTCGGCATATTTCCCACATTGTCATTTGTATAATTCTGACATATGGGCGCTTGATTGATGGATCATAATGGTCTAGGCCAAGCGCCTGCTGATTCACCGATCAAACATCACTAAGATATCACAAGAGCAAGTACTTGGTAGAGGGTAGAATATTCCTCTAAGTAGCCACACAACACTTTCAATTCTAATTATACCAACGTACGAATATCATTCAAACGTCCGATCATCATTCAAACGTCCGAACATCATTCAAAAACGTCCGCTTTGCTTGCATTGCCTCTGAGCAGAATACACCATATATTTGAAAGCATATTTGAAAGCATATTTTCACTCGCAAGTGTTGTGGAGAACGTTATGTGTCCTACTTAAGACCTAAGCTTTGGCTATGGTAGGAAGAATACCTCGTCACGGATGTAAATTGATGGAGATATCACAAACAGCGTGGACATGGAAGATCAAAAGTAGTCAACCACTCCGAAACTGTCAACGTGAGAGTTTCTTTGCATAAGGTTTGGGTTGACAAAATCAGCGGCACAAATGTTTTGACAAGCCTGTTGTTCACCGTAGCGTTCGGTGGTGACTTTCATCATAGTGTTCGGTTATCAGGCTTAGAGTTAAGCGATACAAGACAGTGATGGAGTATTCCAGAATACAGAGGGACTGCATATGCTACCATTTATCTGTTGCTGGGATGAGCTTTAAGAAAAATAAATTGAACACTATTGTTAAGAAATGAATTAACTATGTATAGTGTAATGGCTGAACTGAATTGACTATGCAGAGTGAAATGGCTTAACTGAATTAACTATGAAGAGTGTAATGGCTTAACTGAATTAACTTTGTAGTGTGTAATGGCTGAGCTGAATAGCTGTATCTTGTGGAGGAATGACAACTTATTTGTATTTATATTGGTGTTTGGGTGTGTTGGCAGATGAGTAGATGTATGTCAAATAAATGTTACAAGTAATTGATTTTTTCTTGCAGTCTTTCTTATTATATACCACACTGTCAATGTTACAACACGATGAGTTAGCGGGAGATATTCTGGGAGTAGGTTATGCAGTTGCTGGTGAATTCAATATTGTTTTGGAATGTGCTGAACAATCTCAAACAACTCAGCAAAACAACTCATTGATAAAATTATAATTTTTGGGTTTGTGTTCCCCACTATGTTGCTGCGTAGACCAATTTAAAGTGAGTTGAGTTTTAATACTTGATTTATTAAATTATTTAAATTGAATTAGTTGTTCTTAATTTTATCCATATAATTTTTCAGCAAAGCCCCACTTTCTGCTCACCACTGAAATTTTTAATTGGGCTCTGAAATGTTATTATGTTAGCGGCAAGTATAATCATTCCCAAATAATTAAATTATCAATATGGTGTTTTTTTAAAATATGCACAAGTTAGTTGTAGATGGAATCTGATCCTAGGATTGCCAATCTTGGCTACTCAGAGAGTATGGTTAGCAATAAAAACGTAACTGTCGTCGGAATCCAATAATTGACGTCGTTGCAGCCCAAATGACACCGACACACTTGCTTACTCGTGCAGTTGATTAACTGCTGCGCAAATTACCACAACCACTTAAATACTTCAAATATGCCAAAAAATAAATTAACAGCAAAACAATTTATTGGACGGTAGAAGTTCACAAATCTTGATTAAAAAATGTAACAGCCAGAAAATGTGGAATAGATATACCCATGCATAAAGTGTAAAAGTCAAAATGCAATTCATTGATAACTAGCACTTCATTCAAAGTAGAAAAATGTAACAGTTATCACAGAAAGATTATATTATTGACTTGTTGAGTATGAAAATTGGTCGATTACTAATCTTATGACATACACAATATTGAGTATGTGTAATATTAATGTATAAATTATGATCACTTATAAATTAATATTTAAAAATCAATGAATCAAAGAAAATATGAAAATTAGTCGATTACTTATCTTAAGATATATATGAATGTAAAATATTTATTATGTTCACATATAAATTTCGTTCCGGCTGATTATAAGAACAGAATATATTTAAAATCGATGAATCAAAGAGGACTTAATGCGTCACACTGTAACTCTTGCCAAGTGTTGCGTTAATTGAACGTTGCTATCAATTATATGAATTAAACAACACCAATAGCATATTACAGAAACGCTTAAGCATTTATGAAAGACTGCAGAGCTTGACTGTGTTCTTGGCAGGCATTCTTCTTGATGTGATAAGCTTGAAAGCAACTGCAGAAACGAGAACAGTACCTGCCAAAGCTCCGAATGTAGACCCCAGAATCAACCCTAGATTTATAGCACCTGGAAAAATAATCTAATTTAAGATGCAACATTCGGACTAATTGCTCGATGCGTTGAAATTGTGAATGCTGTTTGAATACTGTAATTCACCAATGTATACACATGGGCTTTATGTTATACAAAAGCCAGTGTTCATACCTTCTAGAGCGTTAATATGCAATATTACTATAATCAATTTGTGCTTAGGCCGTGCACCATTCCCGTTGCATGACTCACCATCTGTAGTCAGCCGTACTGAGTGCAGAGCCTCTGTTCCACATTGGTCCACTAGCCGGACAACGATATCCTGTACCTTATTGTTCTCAGCCGCCCACAACAGCAACCCAGTCCCACTTAGAGTAACCCCTGACCCATCAACAAGTTCAAAGGTCACGGTGTGGCCCTCTGCATCTGAAGCATCCAGCTGCATTGACAACTCGGCGTCTCTTTCTTTAAATACTTCCGTTGTTGTCATTTGCGGCGGTTGATTCACTGAATAGATCAAAGCCAGTCAATCAATGCATCAAAGAGTTTTCAGTCTTTCTTTATATAACACAATAAGGTTAGCGAATGGGTCCAATGAATGATTTGAGTACCTGGTAATGGCGACCATGATTTGGTGGATGTTTCAATGAGACATTGCTCACACACATTGTCTGGATTGTAATCCTCATCATCATAACATCGCTGTTGGATATCACATGTGTTGGGCTGTCAGAACAAAACCAAAACTATTTTATACGCCAACCAAGGGTTGCTTTTTAAACAACGGTTTGGGTAATGAAGAAGAACTTAGTCGCAGCTAACCAATTGCTGGCATGCATGTTCGGTACAATCCTGGCATTTCGCATCAAACACGGTGATTTTAAGAGACTGGCTGTACGTCTCCATGTCATTGCTTATCGACACATCCCACGTGTTATAGGCGCCCTCTTCATCCACACTACGCCTCTTTCGTTGTTGATCTGTCGTAAAATGGACGGTCGTGTTTGGAATGTCGCACATGATTTCCCATGGCGAGATATAACGCGCTGGGGTTATCACCACCTGAGGAGGAAAACACATTTCAATCGACAATCATGTTGCTTTGCGAGTGTCGACATAAAAACAGCAGGCTTCTCCATAATTGCCTAGATCAGGGTCTTGCAATAAAGTGTAAATAATCACTTTTTTCAAGTTTGGCCAAACAGAATTAGATTGATATCAGTTATATTCATCTAAATTATTCTTTTGCAAATGATGACCGTTTTGGTAGAGAGATTGTTTTTAAGTCAACGGTTCTACACCGGGTGGATGTTATTACTATCTTCTAAACAATTAAACGTGTATTTCTGTCTAATCGACAATTTCTCTCAACAGTAATGGTCTGTGACGCATACTGATAGATACTGCTGTGACAATCGGTGACGTCACGAATAATGTCAGGGCGGTGACCCGGGGGGTGGGTGGAATTCTACCTGATGTGGAGGTTAGTACGGATGTGCCGTCAATGAAGGTTAGTTGTTAGGCATTTCGGTAGACGAACGGGTCGTCTTTTGAGACATCCATATATAGCAATGGATCGTTTTTTGCATTGACCCGGTTCCCTGATGGGTCGGATGTTGTATTAATAGTCAAGTAGATAAATTGGCCGGTTAGACAGACTTAGCAAAACATTCTTCGCCTCTCTCAACATTCGCGCCGTTTACTACTCACGATCTTTCACGCCCGCGTATTGCTGCTAGTGGAACAAAGTCTCGAGTAGCTTGTACAACCGGAGAATTTAATAACTTCGCGGATCTTTAGTCTTATCTAGAGTAAACACTTACCTGCTAACGCACAGTGCATGCTGAGATTAATGCGTACTTCTGCTCTCTGATAAAATAGTCAGTAACTTTACAGACTTTACAGGGATGATGTTTACACCATTTTGCTGTGGAAAGGTCGTTTCATTGCTTGTACCTTACACTAAGTCGTCCTAGGTGTGACTAATACCAGCACTGATGACCCACACTCTGCCAACTATTCCCCACCCACACGCCACAGACACAGTAGCACCGATTTCTTGCCGCTTTTCGTCTCATGTAGCTATGCTGCATCAGAGCAGGGAGAAATAGAAGTCAAAGCTCCTGCGCTTTTCACATGTCTGAATGAATGTGCAAGGTCATGTATTTCGTATACTAATGGGTTCATTTGTCAAAGATTTGGTAGATTGATGGGTCAATTTGTCAATGATTTCATATATTGATGGGTCCATTTGTCAAAGATATGGTATATTGATGGGTCCATTTGTCAAGGATTTGGTATATTGATGAACTCCTGATCTCACTTTGGGTTTGTATAGATATGGGTATTTGTTTTCGCCCCATGGAGGGTTTTTCTCTACCCTTTTTCTAGTTTAGAACCACCCACCCCCTCATCCGCCCGGGGCACGGCGACCATGATTGAAGTTTAGAGAAATGGGACACTTTAAAACATATATCTGTCAGCGAAAGTGAACGAAACGAAAAAATATGATTGACAGTATGAGGGACCAGTTTGGACGAACTTGTGATCGAGCCAGTCAGCTTCTAACCTGGGAGTCGGCAAGTGAGATTATCAGATTGCAGAATATTTTCACCATACACCCGAGTCAGACGGCACGCCCTCTTGCGGATGTCACATAAGCCAAGACCCTGTATCTCACTCAGTCTTGGGGGGTCACCTTCTACCACCGAGCAATCGTCCCCTCCATAGCCTATTGAAAAGGGCGTATTTGATTAATTGCAGCAATTAACATCTCTTTAATTCGA
The DNA here is from genome assembly GCA_034190875.2 of Urechis unicinctus. NCBI lineage: Eukaryota > Metazoa > Annelida > Polychaeta > Xenopneusta > Urechidae > Urechis > Urechis unicinctus. The sequence continues at coordinate 64,840,022 of CM067345.1, forward strand.
AATTTGGCTTGAATTAGAGAACTTAATAACCGATTATCGTCCACATGTATTGTGATTAGGATTGTAATAAAGAACAAAACAAATTACGCAGCATAAAATCGGTAAACAACAAGCGCGGGAATAGAAGTGCGTTCCGATGCGATTTATGCATTTAGGCATGAGTAAATAGCTCGTGATAAAAATACCTGGTTGACATCGGCATTTTCTGTTGGTACAGTTCCCACGACCGCTACATTGACGGGGGCATACATTGTCCAGGGCTGCTTGTGTCTCTTCCGGGATTGAGATAATATCTGTGTCGTTGCTCATGATGACCTCCTCGGAAGTCACATTCTGACTCGACTCAACGGAGGCAACACACGCTGTCTCCATTTCAGAAGCGATGCCAAAGGAAACATTGAAGTCGTCCATTATCTGGAAGTCGCATACATATATTATACAATTTCACACATTTCTATCAAAGATTCACTTCTGTGATGTTATGAGTGTGTAAGAGTTTGCTACCTGCACGTCAGTCACGCAATCATTAAAGGCACGCTCGATCTGATCTGGTGCTGAGTCGTAACACACAGCGTACGCGGGGGAAGTTTCCAATTCTTTCTGACATCGCGCCTCTACATCAGCCAGAGTTTTCCCTTTAGGCGTAGGCCAAGAAATGGTAACGTTTACACCGTGATCTACGTCATAGTCTTGTACGCTGTATAAATCATTTCCATCCACCACGTCATCAGTGAGTTGTGAAGCTTCGTCATCTGCTGAACGTCGACCTAGCGCCCCGCACATACGATGCCCGCCTGTTAAGGGCGGGATACTGTAGTACGGTGGCGAGCAATCCGGCAAGCCGGTCGCCATATTGCATTCACAGGCATGAACGTAGCGCTTGCTGTTTTCTTTACAGTTCTCGGGTCGCTGGACGAACAAACTTTCCGCAGACGGAACTCTGCAATCGTAGAAATGTCAAATTGAAGAACATAAGTAACTGTGCACTTTGAGAGTAATCTCGCGTACAAATCAAAGAACTCATTAATACGCCAGAAGGATCACTAGCGGTTGTATCTAAAGCATCTAATTTCTTCACAAAAACAAGGACAAAACAGAAGTGTCCTTCATAAAACGGTCCCAACTCCCGCATCCCTACCGACCCCTGACAATGACCTGCTCTGGTTAACATCTTTAGCATCATCAACAGGTGAAAAGTAACCACCCGAGTAAAGTTATGGTGTCCTTGGTAATAAAGGCAAATGAATCCTTACCTCCAGCTACTAATAAATCTGTAGGGATAACAGAAGTAGTAGTAGTGGTAATAATAGTAATAAATTTGGTAAGGACAATCCACGTCGTTGGTGTTTTTTATTGTGAGGTCGTCACTTCCGTCTCCGTTATAATTGCCACACAGGCCTCCTGTGTCCCGGCCCTTGTAACGACTAGGTATACTGATGTAAACACTACTTATCCACCAGTAGGAATTAATAACAGTGATTCGTATTCCCGAAGGAGTTGTCATCTTAACACAAGAGCAGACAAAACTTAAAAATAGTTGCATTGTCTATGTCGTTAGGAATCATACATAAAGAGCAATGGTACACAGAATAGGAATTTACATACAACGTAGCCATAGGATGTCAAGTATCTTTAACAGATAGGAGGCAAATCAACTTTGAACTGGGTGATACCCAGGAAATCTAAGGAAATCGGTGTATATCTTAAATGGTTCAATTTACATAAATATTAGGTCCCCAACTAGTGATGACAGGTTTTCTAGAAGGTGTCGCATCTTCTAAATGGCGGATAACTTGAAAGTAGGGCTTGTTACACCTGCTGATTCCTATGACGTCATTTCCTTCGCGAATGATAACTCCACAGGTGCACGCCGCCCTGCCACAAGGTTTAAACCTCGCTTGTATCTGTAAGATACCACTCAGAATACAACAATGATTCTGGCATAAATATGTTAGCAGAACATCAAACCTGATTTGTATTAGTGAGATAAGGCTCGGTATATAATGATAGTTTTGTTTGATTTCCAACCAATTGCACTGCAGGTAATTGTCGATTGCCGCCGCAATTTATACAAACCTCTATGTCTAAGTCTTCATAAACCCAGAGATTAAAGTCGCCTGCTTGGTATGCGTCGTAAAAACTGTCAACAAACAATATCGTTAATATTGTTTAACAACATGTTGCTTGATACGAAATTGTGCAATCAGCTGTGAAGGAAGTGAAGGTGTATACATTGCACTTTACTGTCTCAGTATTTTTTAACTTGTTTTTGAGAATAAATTGCATTACTTATTAGTGAGGAAGAACATTTTACTCAGCTGCTCAGTGCAATTGAGTATACGTTTTTTTACTGTAATTGCATAAATCTGAACCGCACCAATTTTATCAAGTAGGTAAACTTCATCATTTAATTGCAATCGCCAACACTTTTAGAAAAAAAATATTTAGGTGAACATGTATATAGCGAAGAGCTGTGGTCAATTTGTCATCAAGAACGAAGGAGGAGCACATAGTGGATGAATATTCACTGTATCATGGTTGCATCACACTAGGATATTAAATGAAGACATACCCTCGATCAAACGTTCTGAAATGAGGGTCTGTGATGGAGCCACACCAAGCATCTGGCTCGGTATCCACCACGCGAATCTACACACATACAACCATACATATGACGCAGTCATGGAAGTATTAATCATCACAAATATGGGCTACAACGTTATGGAAATAAGCAACACAAGATATAGAAAACATACAAAAGGTCAAAAATCATGCAGGCAATTAAATAATGCAGCTGCATTTCAGCAGCCATATTGAGGAAGCTGATCCATCATGGATTTTTTTTGTAAAGCAACGATTTGCGGTAAAATAACAGTTATCATTTTAGATAGGGCGAAGCCAATTGATAACACGCTATTTATACAGCGAAACTGCATTTAGTAAAGCTTCCAACCTAATTTGATTTTGCATCATATATGATAGTACATAAAATAGTAATAGTGTCTCCTGAACACAGACACCACTTTAAAGGTATAGCGCTTAATTGTTTAACCAAGATAATTAAATCGCCTTTTCCAACCACATGAGAAAATAAAAACATAGCATAAATGTATTTTTTATCAAGACAGATGGTCAATAGTTGGCGATTTTCCGACAAATACTCACGAAATCCAGTACTAAATAAAAATTTCCCCAATTGAGTGACTTTTTCTATCCGCGATTCACATTTGTTTATGATTACTGAGAGAGAAGCTATAGCGGATAAAAATCTGAGATGATTGTTTGTCGATGGCACCAGAAGCTTATGATATGTCTCCTACCATAAATAAAACATGGCAATATTACCCCATAGTGGTAAAATCTGGCAATAAATCCAAGCTCATTTTGTTCACGAAAATATTTCGTGAAAAGTTATATCAGAAATTCGTAGACAATAATCATCTTAATGGGTGCACTGAACAGAAAACCAATGATGATCTGGGAAGTGTCCTACCACAATGTCGTACATTTTGTAGCCGTCAAATACGTATTTTAGGTCCGACCCAGGGTAGGGTTCAAATGGGGGAATTTCAAGCAGCAATCGGTATTGAAATATGTAAGGAGTTGACTGCATCTGTATTGGAAATTCCGAAAGAACCAAACGTTTCATGTTCATATTCATTAATCTGTATAATGATATGTATACATTTTCCGATTTATTAAAGAGTCCAGGCACATATATGTAACGAGATTATTCTGTTTATCATGAAATTTCTATTTTTAAAAGAATGTTTACCATACCAAACCCTACATTTACAGACCAACAGAATTCATAGCGATCGTTGTTAATCACTTCTTGCTCTCAGGAATTTTGGAGTACTGTTTGTTTTATAAAGGACTCTTCGAGAACAAGAGTGGCATTAGCTTATGATAATTAAATATATCAAAATGCACGTATCACGAATAGATCTCGGAGATTAATTAGTTTATAGCGAGTGTGATGATGGACGACGTATCACAAAAACAAAACAACGCATCGCGGACAAGGTATATTTTTTTTACAAAAATAAGTGTCATCCCAATCGTCGAGACATGCCATTTGTGGAAAAGCGCCTTAGATGTAGTATTATTCTGCATAAGCCGATAAATATTTCATGCAACTGCTAGAAAATACGAGAGTGTGACGGCGCTCTTAGAAAATGCCTTGAAATTCTTGAGGTAATGTTTATGTCATTACTTACTGGTGAATGGAGTTGGTAGATGTATCGTCGAGGGAGCCAAATAAATAGATCAAATCTATGGGTACTGTTTCTGAATTGGTGATTTTCTATTAAAAATATTTACCACTCTTCAAGAAGTGTCAATACTTACTAACCGCACCTTGGAAACCCAAAGTTTTAAGTTTTCAGACTTTCAATCGCTACGCGGCGCTGCAGTCTCTGAAATTAGATCCTTACTTCGACTGTCGCAATTGATGTTGTACAAAATAACCCTTCCTGCTTGTCGGTCAAATTTGTGCGCAATTAAGCTTACAACTTTATTGAGTGACGATTTGATGAGATCTACGTTTTGTTACCTAAGCGAAAGTACACACATCGATAGCGAGGTAGTTATAGAGCGCGTAATGATTTACAGCTGACATTCGTGTAGTTCATGGTTCATGAATATTTCCATTCAAATGTTGAAAATTTATCAACATTATTTTCGATCAGGTAAACTTTGTGGCACAAATTGAAAGATGGCATTATTTATGTCTGCGTTAAACTTAATTATGTATTAACAAAATGATCCCTTAGTGCCCGATATGGGGCTGAACAGCCTCTTTAACTTGAGAGACTTGCCTCGTATTGTACAACACCTCCTTGCTGCTCGCTATTAATAACGACTGCACAAGAAGACCAGCCCCTCGCTGTTCTAACCATCCGCGTCAAATACTGACATGGCTGTCTGCAATACACTGCCAACATCCTTGGATTATTCTCTAGCGCTTTACAATGCCAACAGGTTATAGGCACGGTCGAGTGAAGTGCAATGGAAACCGTCTGATCCAGGTCCTGTTCGTTCATGACCACCTCGCCAGGCACCTGTGACAAAGTTGCAGCACTCTTAGTTTCTTGGGTGAATATAGGGGTATTGGAATGGTGAAGTTGGTATGGATGCACGAAGGTGCAAAAGTATTTCTTAATAAAGTTAAACACACTGATATCCAATCCATTTAGTACCTTTTGTCGGATGCCAGCCCAGAAATTATTGCTTGCTCGAACCGGACTCTTCTGCGGACTAGCGTTACCATTGTCATAGTACGAACGCACTGTACAGGATACCTGAAGCACCGGAATAGCAATGTTATTGCAAGCCGACTCACATACTTACCAATAGGCTAAAATCATAATAACCTCATTCCAAGACGCTCAATGCAAATTAATCAACCGACTAAATTAATATCAACCATTCATACAGGCGAAGAGCACAGACTGATCACTCAAGATATCCTGAATACAATCCAACCATTCATGGAGGGTCCGAATACCAACCGACCACTCATAGAGCGGTTTAGCATTGACGAACCGGTCACAGAGGGGGCTGCAACCGACACACTTTTCATAAAGGGGCAGAACACAGACCAATCACTCATATAGGGGCTAAATATTTGCCAATTATACATAGAAATACTGAATATAAATTAACCGCGTTTGGAAACCAGCCACTCACAGAGGGGATGAATCCAAATCCACCAATCATGGAGGAAATGACCGAGACAAGTCACTCGTAAAGGTACCAATTAAGCCAATCATAAATTGCACACAAATCGCACCATGAAGATCTCTATATAGACTGACTGCTCACAGTAGGGCACTTTACAGACCAACCGCACACAGAGGGGCTCAATATAGGCTGACCGCTCATAGAGGGGCTCATTATAGGCAGACTGCTCACAGAAGGGCACTATACAGACCAACCGCACACAAAAGGGTTCAATATAGGCTGGCCACTCACAGAGGGGCTCAATATAGACTGACCGCTTACAGAAGGGCTTTATACAGACCGACCACACACTGAAGGGTTCAGTATAAACCAAACCCCTCAGAGTTGGGCGTAATACAGACCAACCACACACAGAGGGTCTCAATATAAACTGACCGCTCACAGAGGGGCTCAATATAGGAGGACCGCTCACAGAGGGGTTCAATATAGGAGGACAGATCACAGTTGATAGACTTCTTTGCGTTGCTTGTGTCAGCTGAAGAATTACCAACACCCTAAAATGCAAGATTCATGTTTCCTCATTAAAGTTCAGAAAAATGTATGAAGGAAAAAAGCTAACTTCAATATCTTATACGAGCCGGTAAATATTCAACAAACACTTAAGATGCAGTTATCAAGAGCATAAATAAAGATTTTTATCAGTGAAGTGTTTTCCATCAATAATCACAGAGGGGCATAACATAGACCAAACTTTCGATGGGTGGGGTCGGAGGGGGGTGAGTGGGGTGGGAGGTGTAATTCTGTCTAGCCACGTTTACATAGAGATGTTGAATATATATCAACCACTCAAGAAGGGAGCAAATAGTGGGGTTCTTTTCAAAGTAACTGTACATGGAATCGTTCAATATAGACGAACTGCTTACAGAGGGGCGGAATAAAACCAACCACTTGAAGATGAGTCTGAATACGAAACAACCAAAGATGGAGCTCAATTGAAAGCAACGACTGATTGTGAAGAATAATGACCGATCAAATCCAGTGATGCTGACCATCCACACATTGACATGACCAGCGACTGTAAGAATAGCAGATTACACATCCGCCATAGATAGAGGCTGCATAAAGTCAGCAAATCATGGGCTAAACATTGACGAACTTCTCACAAAAGGGGCTGAATGCAGATCACGCCTAGATCACGTACACACCAATCACTCATGGAGGGATTGAACACAGAGCAACAACTGATAAGAACATAAATACATTCAACGACTTTCTAGATTCATGATCCACTCACGTCGCGTCCCAGACGGCCGACTAACTCATCTTGGCCCAATTGGACGACGAGTTTGCTCGGGCCAATCACCGATGTGCTCACGGTTTCCTGGCCTACCATGAATGTCACCTCAAACAATGCAGGGGATCTCTGTGAAGTAGGTTGATAGCCACGGACGGTGCAATTAAAGGCAAAGTACTCGGCGGTTATTATTAGGTTGCCCCTAAAGTCGCGGACGTCGTATGTGTTGTTGATAAAGGGGTCACTCAGTGCAGGATCCTCAGTCAAGCATGGGTACTCATATCCTGAAAGGGAAGCATGTTATCCACTGAATATGACAGTCGTTCCCATAAATGATACATCTTATGAACGGAATGTAGCAAATAAAGGTTATCATCTATGTTAAAGACATGCCAATGGAAATTATCATATATTTGGCTCAAATCTTACCGCATTCTTCTGGCTTGATGTCGGAGTTATCGGCGCAATAAGCCGAGTAACAGGTCGGGGGTGCCACCAAAGCGTAAATAAAAAAGCTACCACACTGTCTGATTCTGATAGTGGCCTCCCATGTACATCGGTCAGAACACACCGCAGCCATCACCTCTCCGCCCTCTGAGATATCTAATCAAACATTAGTAGCCCTCATTTTACATATACATTTTATAGCTTTAAACAGAATTCGGTGCCGTCTCGAAGTCAAGCTGGGATAGGTTTTCACGTTTATATGACGTTTATTGTAGGATTTCCATATGTGTTTATTATCATCATAACTTAATAGTACAACGCAGTGTTCAAAATGATGTCGATTATATCAAAAGTACTTTAATTACACTGTAAAATGTGGAAACATTACCTGTTGGATGAGGTTGGTTGAGGTATATTGGCGTATTCGTTCCACATCGCCCTGTTCTAACGGCGTAGTCGGGAATTGAATAGTTTCCTTCGGATCCAAAACGGTAATACACACCTTCGTGGAGAGAAATATTACGCACGATATATCGCTGTGACTTAATTGGTGAACCCAAGCACAACGATATTTGTGTAGGGGTGAGACATTTTTTTAGGCCAAATTGGAGTTGTCACTTGACAAATTCTACAAAACGTTATGGAGAGGAACACAGGTACTCGAGTTCGGACATCGTGTTCTGATATCATGATTTCCCTACTCTAGCACTGTAATATATATAATTAGATTATATCATAATGCAAGGGAAATAACAAATCATGATGTCCGAACTCGAGTGCCTGTGGTGAGGAACATATAAAATATATTTAATTGCTTAATGAGAAGTCTTTCAATTGAACGAATGAACGAAGGTTTATTTCTCTCTCTCTCTCTCTCTCTCTCTCTCTCTCTCTCTCTCTCTCTCTCTCTCTCTCTCTTTCTCTCTCTCTCTCTCTCTCTCTCTCTCTCTCTCTCTCCTCTCTCTCCGCTCTCTCTCTCTCTCTCTCTCTCTCTCTCTCTCTCTCTCTCTATATATATATATATATATATATATATATATATATATATATATATATATATATATATATATATGTGTAATTGTATATATATTTGAGGTGTGCATAGAATAAAGCGTAACACACTAAGCTAGCTTCAATATATTTGCCATGCCTACACCAGGATATTGATTTACTTGCCACATTATCTATGTAAGCGTTATCAGGAAATGGTGTTTACTACAAATAAGTTGTTGAATCAGAGGTCATAGCCTCTGAATATGTGCTCACCGTCTTTAATCAGGGTGACATCGCAGAGTTCTGGAGGGGCCTGGTAGACGTCAAACGGTGATCTGTTGTGCGTTTTCAGAGTCGTGTAGTTCAGACAGGGGTTCGTCTCCTGGGACAAAGCTTACGCAGAAAATCATCCCACGTTAAATAATTGTTCGTGGACTATTCATAACGTTTTGAATACCACTTGTCAATTAATGGTTCATGCTGTGTAATCGAGTGCAATGAGCAAGGTGAAATCATTATAAATGTACCTTTGCTAGTGTTGAAGACGTTTGTTTCCGAAATAAACTGAGAGGTTGAGTTTTCAACTGCATGTGAAGTTAACATTCCGAAGTTATCTGTCTCTGTTGACACAGCCTCTGCAGTGGAGAGTCCAAAGTCGTCTGTCCCTCTTACTTCAGTGAACGGGGACGTAGTTCCGTTGTCATAGTTATCCGTTGCATCTAACCTAGTCACGTTTCCTCTTTCAGCTGCAACGTTTAACGGGGAGTCAGTTTCGTTACCATCGCGGTTTGTTGCAACTGACCTTAACTCAGACACGTTTCCTCTTTCAGCTGCCCGTGTGAACAGGGGCTCAATTTCGTTGCCATAGTGATCAGTTGCATCTAACGGTGACTCAGTCACGTTTCCTCTATCGGTTGTTATCACAGTATCTTTTCCACTGTTATCTGTTATAGTTGTTATTGACGCTCTTACATTTCCATCGTTGTGTGCTGTTGTGGTCGTTGTTCCGGTACTAAATAGCTGTACGTTGGGTGTGGAGATGATCACTGTTAGAAACACTAAATCATACAACACGCAAACCCGATCAATGCACTATGCTTGTCTTCTGATCCAGTTTTATCAATTGCTGAGCTCGCATCCAACGTTTGAATAAGTTACTAACACTTCCTCTGTTCTTTCCCGTAACGAACAATTACTCACCTGTATGAGGTGAATGAGTGGAAAGACATAAATGGGATTAGTTTTAATAATTTATCTTAATTGGTGATAATTCGAGCAAATGCATCATTGGTGTCTTATATGCCATGTCCTGAAAACGAAGAGGGAATAGTCCAGAAACTTTACAAGTTTAAAAAAACGGAACATTTCTCTCTGTGATAATGCATAAATTAGGGTTAATATCTTCAGCTGATATGCGACTCACAAAGAAATATCTTCGTAGACATTTATTCAGTGTTGATGCCATTTATATTACAGAATATAGCTTATTTGTAGGGATAGCTAGTGTGTTTATTTTTTGAGCTCAATTGCAAGATCATCTGGAATCAGGATGGGAAATAGCATTAGGAAACACTATTATTACGAATTGTTTGAAACCGACCGATGTAACTTCTGTTATTCCTCATATCAATGAGGTTGACGGGGGTAAGCTTTCACAAATTAAAAACAGTGATGCGAATTTAGCCCCATTAATTTCGCATCAAAACGTGCCCGACGAAAAGAGACACAACACACTTTTCGAATGAGGCACATAATTTTTCAAACATAAAACATTTCCAGTATCTTATATTATCAGTGAGTAATATATCGATATTAAGAGCTTATAATAAAACAAAAGACTCACCTGACCAGAAAGCTTGGCGACAATCTCGAACACCGGCCATTTCACTCACAGGCTGCAATCAATGAAGCGAGCGACGTCGATCAAACAATTACTTCTTCTCCTCGTTGTGAACACACAAAACCAACCGAGCGTCCCAATTCAAGCACATGACAACTTTACTGACGGCATACAATGGTGTTCCTAAAACGAGCCATTGCAAAAACGAAAGCGAAACCTTCAACCTTATTTTAAGCCGCTTGCCGCGAACATCATGGTATTCTGTTTGTTAACCGCACTCACCTGACGGCACCATATCGAGCGCTCGCAGTCGACGTGACTCCTAGCAAAGATTCTGTTAACTGTCATTGACTTTGTTTGCAATAGTGATCCTATGGCATGGTGAACTTCATGCGTCTGCTGAGAAAAAAATACAAATCAATCATCGGGGTTTTATGTCGCTTTCAACTTTTATTTGATAAAGCAGTTCAATAAAAAATTACATTCTGCAAAATATATTTACAAGTATCCAGAAGTTTTGGAGCACTATTTGCATTTTCAAGGAGTGTTCGAGAGCATTCAATGATCTGCGGACCAGTAAACAAGATAAAGGAGTGGCCGCTGGTATTTGTCACTCCTATTTACATTCTTTTAGAAAACTTATCGCTCGGACATGCTGCTCAATAACAGCGCAGTGAAGTGCACAAAAATATTACTAAGGATTCTTTATGAGTCATCAACAATGCAACACGATTACAGTGAACTAATGTGCTAGTTAGCTATATCAATAAGTACATATCTGAAGCGATCACAGAGATTTTATTAGTTTGTTGTTAATGTGTACTTCAACGTTAAACTTGAGTGAAGGCGTATGACAATGAACACACAATCGGTAGTAGAATTTGTTAAGTTGGGAGAGGTATTTTTCTTTCATGATATCGAGAACTCTATAAATGTTTTCTGTGGAAATACACATTAGAATAAATGATAAACGTTCGTTATTGTGCCTCACCAAATATTACAAATAGATATTACATGCTCTCCACACTGGAAATCCCATGACTCGTCGCAGACGCTAGCCGCGAACAGCAGGCACGCTGTGTGTGTGTGCGTGCGTAATGTGAAATATCAGACTGCTGTTCAAAAGAAATTTAATTACAAATAAACGACACATCTTGGCACAAACATGTGGGAGAATTAAAAAAAATAGTCAAAGACATGATATTTCGATAGGATATTTCACCCAATTGTAATTTGTGAGCTTTCATTCCTTAGCCAACAGTGTAGACCAAAAGTTTAAAAGCGATACCGCGAGGCAGACATTTCTGAATGATGCTCCAATCGACCGTGCACAATGTACGCCAGCCTTCTAGTTGTCATTATTCCTACAAACCTCGAACATATCGTGTATCATTTTAGAGAAGGTATACGATCGACATGGACTGGGACAGTAGTATAGGGAGTAGCGGTTCTGGCACACCAGTCTCATATGATTAAGACACCTATCTCATATGGTGCAACCCAGAAAACACACACACGCACAGGCTGACTCACATGTGCGAGCGGTACTGGCACACCAGTCTCATATGATTATGACACACCTATCTCATATGGGTTCTGGCACACCTATCTTATAGAAGCGCTCTTTTACTCCAGAGCAACCCGACTTTCGGCTACCTTTATGTCGCGGTTCAGGCACACCTACCTCCTTTATATATACTACTGACCCTTGGACGGCTTATACAAGATATTTGCTCACCCTAGGGCCCCTCGGACCAGACCCCCAAACGGGGCCGAGGGGCTAGTTTGTTGGTAAACTAGTATGTCGTTCACAACCTGCAAACAAGGTCCTCTAGGTGTTCCATTCGCTCCATAAGATCATTGTTCTTAACCTCTAGATCTCTCGCCATGTCCTGCAGTTTCACAAGGTCATCATACTTAGTCTCCATATCACTCAGATGCAAACTATTTTTTCATCTTTCATATACTCTGTATGTAATATCAACTCCTTTACACGACCCTCAAGTTCAGTAATACTGGCACACCAGTCTCATATGATTATGACACACCTATCTCATATGGTGCAACCCAGAAAACACACAGGGTGACTCACATGAGCCAGCGAACCGCTCGCACCTCCCCCCACCATATGAGCCCAGCCCTTCCAGCCCCTATGGTATAGGCCCACTAAAGAGGGCGACATCAATGTCAACCATCTACAACAGGACTCTTAGGAATAAGCTCTTCTAAACGACTCACGCGCTCCAAAAGGTCCTCATACTTCGATTCCAATTCCCTCATCTTCTCCTCTACACCAGGACCCTGAGGAATAAGCTCTTCTAAACGACTCACGCGCTCCAAAAGGTCCTCATACTTTGATTCCAAATCCCTCACATCATTCTCAAGGTCCACCTTCTCCTCCCATATATGTTCCACATCTGCTTGCAGCTCGGCCACCCCAATATGTTCATCGGTGCTCATTCTATACCTCAGCTATCATATGTTCAACATATCGACACGTGCCCATAGGCCAGAGTGTCTACACCACCTGGAGCTATCCACCGCTTTGAGTCAAAGGGGGAGAGAGACACCTTGTTAACGTGGAGCCCATATATTTTATGGCAGTCACTCCTGAGCATGTTCATTCCGTGGCGAAACTGCTTCTGGTCGAACAGTGACTCCACGTACTGAGCGTGTCGTAGATGCTTCTTCACCACCACCTTCTTCACACCCTTAGCTCTTTTTATCTCGCCCTCATCAGACATCAGGATATATAGTACATCTTAGGGCGCAAACCAACGTATTCCTTGATGGGCACGCCAGCGCACTCATCCTTCATCTTACCCAGAACCATTTTGTTTTTGTCACTGTGTAGGGCATGAGAAGGGTCAAAGTTACTAGTGTCAAAGAGATGCCCATCCTCCCTCATATCAGCATAGACGTCAGTGGTACGGATCTCAAGCAGCAGCGAGTCTCTGTCTGTGTAAAGCAGGTTAATATTACTGTCATATCTAGCCTTCATGGTATTGTAGTAAAAGTTATACATCAAGTGCTTGGAGAGGTCCAGAATGCACATGCCAATGTAGACCGGGCGGTTCAGCACTAAGCGAGTCTTGTGCATATGCAGGGCAGCTAGATCATCGTCAAACACTTTTTGTCGAGCATAGGCGGGGCTGGCAACAAGCCCACGATGAATCTTGGTGAGTCTCAACCCCAAAGACAGATATAGCTTGAGGTTCCTGTAGTGTACCACATACTTCTCCTTGTTCCGCAGGTTGGGCACCAGCTTTTCAACTCCATTTCCAGTGCTCCCCAATGCACCTAGGAGATCTTTCTGGTAGTCTGACAACCACTCATTTTGCACAAGAAGCCGCTCCGGCGCTAGGGGGTAATCGTTGTGTTCGTCATGAAGCGCAGCAGGATACTCCAAGTCAACCTCAAGTAAATACCCCGTTTCAGCATCATCGGGATGGTCCTGGATCTCTAGGTTCTCAGGCCGTTCCACCCACTCAATACCCGAAGTAGGTAGGGCTTGGCTCATCGCCTACCCATACAGGTTGTTGGCATCGAGGTACTGGATATAGCTCGCTGGCTTATCCTGCTCAAAGCCCTCCACGTATGGGTTGTTCGCTTTAGCGTGGCGATGTGATACCATGCTTATCCCACCGCGCAGCCCCTTCTCAATAAACAGGTACTTGTCATAATCGGTAAGAAGCTCGAGTTTCACCCCTGTGCTCTTAAGAAGCGCATCCCACGACAAACCGGGGCTGGTATAGTAGTGGGCCGGATCCAACCCGTATTGCTTAAGACAGGTTTTGCGGAATGTTTCAAACACATCGGCCAGGAGTAGTACATCCGTGCGTAAGTAAAGGTCATGGTAGTCCCCCATGTTTTTACAACCGAACGCGTTCCAGACTTTCTGGGCGTGTTCATAGTCTTCAGCAGATATACCCTGTTCAGAGAGCTTGCTGTAGAAATCATGGATCGGCGGCAGTGGAGCATCAAACTTATCCCAGCCATCCATGAACTCATAGGGATACACTCCCTTACGCAGCAGCAAGCGCCGCTTCATCTGGTCTGGCTCGTATTCCTCCGTCACAGCAAAGGCATCTGGGTTGTTAGCAGACACAAGCTTGTCGAGCGAGGCCAGGAGGAACTGTGCACTGTCAATGAAGCGCAACTGTCCGACCGACAGGGAGATATACTTCTCCATGTTATTTGGGATGCAGTTGATATTGCCCTCCACTTTGCTTATACCCTGCATCAAGAGATGGGAGTCGTAGCCCCGCAGGTTATGGAACACCACAGGGATGGGTGTTGTCTTGGGACTCAGCGGAAGTTTCAGGTTACATACGTTATGGGCTGGCCCTCTGTACAAGCCTGTTATATGGCAGTGATCGCGAACAGAGTCATAGCCCAGTTTTTTCTTGCACACATGACAGTGAGTTGCAGCCTTATGTGCCCTTCTATCCTCCCGAGTCATCCGCATAGGGACAGGCCTGGACAGAACTGCTTTGATCTTTTGCTCCTCCTGCTGCAGAGCCTGTAAGAACTTCTCCACAACATCGCTTCCTCTATAAACAACAGGGGGTTCTGTCTGCCCATCACATCGGACAACCACATAGCCGTAACCACATGGCTCATGCTCCTGTGTTCTCTGCATGTTGCTCTTACCAGGATTAGGCGCAGGTCCCGGAAGCTTCACTGTGAGCGCCTCAAAGTCGGCATAGATAAGATAGGGGGCAGCAAGCTGTTTCTGCAAGTTCTGGAAGGATAATATGTTCTTCCCTTCCTCAGGCATGTCAACTCGCACAGCAGTCTGCCCGATACCCATGCACTCAGGTTTGTGCGCCAGGAGCAGTTTCTCAGTGGTGTATCCATGCAAGCATCACTCGCAGAAGAACTTGCGGTGCTCGTACTTACTCTGGTCATACAGCAGGCGGTTCAGGTCTTCAATCTGCGTGTAATGAAACCTACCGTCCTCCTCAATCAGCATGAGGTTTATACATGGACCAGGCTGTCTGCTGATACGGTGAACGATGGTGGCCTTTCCATCCCAGCCAAAGACATTCAAGCCGCCTACTTTAGCATGTTTTTCTATCTTCTCAATCTGCGAGATAGGTGTTGGATAGTCCACGCCTTTTCCTTCTAAGAGTCTTAAGAGCGGCTTAATGTTATATTTCGATGGTCGCTGCGGGTTCTTGGCAACCGGGTGCAGAGCCGCTTCAATGGAATATAGAACGCAGTGTGGGTCATTTGTGTTTTTTACGTTTCTAATTGCCTTCTTTACCGCCAGCTTTCTCGGCAGTTTCAGGTAGGAGCCACCTTTCAATGGCTGGTAGTTGCCAATATCAATCCACAGAGTTGTGACCGCCTGAAACTCCCAGCCAGAACCTTGGTTGGTCCACTTCTCCAACCGCTCTTGGATATTAGCATTGCACTGGTCCAGCTCATCGTTAATATCTTCTGAGGAGAGAACCACCTGCTGCTTATTACGCAATACAGGCTCAAAATACTCAGTACTGTCATCATCTGAGTGCTTGGAGAGTCTTACCTTAAGGGCAAACTGACACTTGATTCCACCTAGCTCTTCCAGCTCACCAGTCAAAACTTTATGCATCTTCCGACGCATGCCCTTAAAGAACATCATAAGGTACGAGCTAAGGGGGTGAGACTCAGGAACGTTCATCACCCATCCACGCAAATAGTTTTTAACAGCCCACTTAGTCTTCTTGAAGGCAAGACGTGCTGTGGGGACTGGGGACTGGGTTGCGGGGATGCGTGGGGCAGGGACAGGTCTGCGTGGGGCAGGGACTGGTCTGCATGGGGCAGCAGTGGGGACAGGGGTGCGTGCCACCCCAGCCTTTAATCTAGCAAACATCTCCTTGTATGTACGGTCATATTCATTACGCACTTGGAGAGCTTTGAGTGCAACCTTAGAGTGTGGATAAGGAGGCTTAAAACCGTGAATTGAAACATAATCATTTTGGGCTTCACGTGCTCGCTGATTATGAGTCATGTTTACTATACAGTTCCATTAGTCTAAAAGGGAATTCGTTGATACACAAAAGGCAACAACAATACAGCGAGCGGACTTTGACCTATGCAGTAAACACCCGTCTCTGACAAGGTGCCAATCTTCGTCGCACATAGCTGCCAAACCATGTTGTTGACAGCGCCACAAGATTTCTATTTTTATACAGTGGGGAATCCCCGTTCAGTGGCGCTGACTGGCGTGTCCCCAGCTATAGGCCGTTGTGAAACAATCTTTTGAGCAAGACGAAGACGACTGTGGTTGACTTTATCGAACCCACAATCCATGCACAATCCTACCTTATTATTTTTTATAGTCTTCTGACAACCCGAACAAAGACGATTAATGACACCATGTTTTATCTTATATCTGTGTAAGTTACAAAACTCTTGCTCTTGCGTACAGGGCCTGTTACAGGGGACTTTCTTTCCGAGCAATATCCATGGGCACTTATTGTCAAATACTACCATTGTTATATATATAGATATCTATTAGTCTAATTGATAATACCGTCTGGCGGCAACTGGGTATCGGACAGCACCACAAGCAACTCCTCCTTTACAAAGCCACGGAGAGGTCCATCCAGCAAATAGTATAGTACAGGCTCACCAGATTTAGTGACAGAGCTTCCAATCCGATAAACATTGAGTGACCACACAGGGTCAGTGGCCGCCGGTGGTCTTGCTCTGCCTCACCAGGCTGGTAGAGGTAGCGAACGCCAACATCAGAGGGAAGCTTTTGCTCTTTGACCCCCAGAGGACGCCCTGGTACGACTGCCGAGGGCTTTTGTGCAACTCGTTTTGCCTTTATAGCATCTTTAGGTTTTTTCCCAGTCAAGCGGGTCACCTCATTATTTATCGCAGAGACTACAGCCTGCAGTCGAGAAACCCACTCAGTCGATCGTTTTCCAGTATCCCTTAACTCTACGGCATACTGGTGACCAAAGAGTCGTTCAGCAAGGGTTCGGTTAAAGTGTTCCACTGTACCCTGGTCTCGATGGATATTCACATGGCCACGCCTGACTGATACTCCATGTTTTACTAACAGCTGATTCGCTGCACCCATAAACTCCCGTCGGGGGTCCACCTGAAGTAGTTTAGGCCAATGCTGCGGTCCTCATTTGTATATCCTCTCAAGTGCACCTGCGACCTCCTTAGCCTCTTTTGTAGTCAATGGCTCAGCCGCTTTGTAGCGCGAGGCCACATCAACCAATGTTAGGGCATACTTGTAAGTCCGGCGCTTCACAACGTCATGAGGAAGAAATAAGAGATCGGCTTGGTGAACCTCATTGGGGACAGGGACATCAAACTTTGGCCTGGGAATGTGTTTTGGCACTGGCAGGTAGATTTGCCATATAGCTTGCTTTGTTAGCCACCCCCTGGCAACTTCCTCAGAAACCCTCGCTTCTGTCGCAAGCTTCTTGATAGCAGTAATGCCTTTCCAGTATCCCTTAGGACTATAGTAGATCTCTTGCATGCGACGATCCATATACAGTAAACGCAGCCATACCCAGTATAATGAACGCAACCTCACGCCCCCTCTGTTCATCTGAGGGCTCGTAGAAGTCTGAAAGCTGCGGCTCAGAGCCCAGCGGGTCGACGGTTTTATTCGTAATTAAGGCGTACTCACGCATGGCCTCGTCCGCATCCTTAAAAGTATGCTCGGCGTGGCCCTGGCGGCGCAGTTGCTCATTGATGAAGTCTAAGCGCTCAGTTCTCTTCTTGGCCCATGCTGCCTGAGCAGATTGAAGCTGCTCGATTGCCATATCATGGCGTTTACGTTCCGGGTCCACTTGGCTGCCTCGTAATTTAGAGAATAAAAAGTTGCTCCCAGAGAATGCAAGGGCGTTAACAAGAGCACCCCCAACAAGTAAAGCAAGTGTGGCCATTACTTCAGTATATCAACTGGTAAGATTCCTTGTTTAATTAGCATATCCTTTGTGGCCATAGCTAGTGATACATCGGCAACAGCCATAGCCAGGTCCCGTGGGGTGAAATCAAGGCGTGGCACCCCACCACCCAGAGCCATCTTAGCAAGCTTGGCATAGCCTATTGAAATACTGGAAACAACTACACCGTGGTACAGAGCGTTGACGAGCATTTTTCCATCAGTAATTGGTGTTGTCATCTTATTCCATACAAAACGGATCCTTTAAATGAGCGTCTGGAGGCTTTTGTACCACAACCTGTTTAGGGTGTGAGGCTACCATCTGGTGCCTGTAGCAATACAATGCCAACACGCCAACACCGCCGACAACCAAAGGCACAGCCCATGTTGACCACGTCCACCTTTCCATAGGTTTGCTTGCTGATATTGGTTCCACAGCTTCATCTCTACCATCTGTAAGCGCTGCCTTAGCCTCTCGGAGCTCTCTCAGAAGCTTATTTTGATTGGCTTTTCGAGCTGCAGCACCCTTTCGTCCTGCCGCAACCCTTTTAGCGTTTTTTGTCACTGACGTTATCTCCACCGGTGTTGTCTCCCCTTGATTCGTGTTCGTTTCTTCCATGTTTACTTACTAAATTTATTTGTCCAATTGACATCTCTTAGTAAGCACCTGTTATAGCGGAGTTAAGCACATGCTATACCGGAGTTAAACACATACTATAGCGCCGAAGTGGTGTCTTCCTCTCCACAGGCCCCTGTTGTTTCGGTGCTTGTTTTTCCAAATTGACAGTGCTTAACTGTTGTTAAAGCTGCAGTTAAGGGAGCTAAAAACATACCATAGCGATGATATAGCTCACAAGTGGCAGTGCTTAGCGCGTGTCCAACAAACGGGTCCGTCTCGAGGTCTGTAATTAGCCTTGGCTGGTGTTCTGGTGGGATTGGTAGAAACATACAAGCAATACCTGAGTACAGCTGTAGCAGTGTCTGACCTAGAGTATGTGTCATGCTGGCACCTAGCCGAGCCTCGTATTTCACATACAGCTTTATGATCTCTTCATCAGACATTGATTCAACCTGGTCAATTGTAAGGCCCTTCAAACCAAGGTACTGACGGCCCTGACCTCCGGCTATGACGGCAGCATGCCTATCTCTCTTAGAAGACATATCTACACTAGGGGTGCAACTAGGTTCCACTCCCCCAGACTTTGTCTCTGCTAAGCCAGACGAGTCCTGTTCAAGGAGTTTATCAATAATGGTATCAGGATCCATGAATATACGTATATGCCTTCGAGCTTCAATATACTGCACCGCTACCCAGATAAAGAAACCTAAATTGATTACTGAGGCAGCGGCTGCTATCAAGGCCAATATCACTTCAATCGACGGCATATGCAGTAGGCTGATCAGTCTTCAGCAGCAGTTTTGCGTGCTTGGTCTTTGCTAGTAGTTGGCGTACTGTGGCACGTTCCTCCTTTGTTGGAATTACATCATTTTCACGTAAGGCGTCTTCAAACGAGTCACGGTCCTTGGTGTGAAAGAGCACCATCCAGCGAGTCTGCTCACGCAAGTCCTTCAGCACAGAGTTGTACTTTTGGGTGAGGACCCAGACACTTTGCTGCGCATGGCGGCCGCTAAAGGCCAGTTCGGATAACATGTCTTTCTTCTTGGTTAGGGCCTTTGTTGCCGAACAGTCATCAATAATGTACAGGGTTGACTCGCCCTTAAAACAATGGTAGAAAGCCCTCAGGTGGTCATGGAGCCGCTCCCCCTGGATCAACCACGTACACCTCTGAATCATCCCACACCCATGACCGCGTCCGATAGGCCTCGTTGAAACGTATGGTAGGGCAGAGGATTACAATATGCTCGAAGGCACCAAAGAAGGGCCCTTCAAGTAGGTCGAGGATGAATGCGGTTTTCCCACATCCTGTCTGCCCACAAACAATTGCCGAACAGGGGCCATCTGGAAATGTAAACTTAGTAGACTGCGCTGACGAACCTGCCATCTTTAATGTTAAGCTGTGCATCCATTACAATATACATGTAAACGTTCAATGCGCCGGCCGCCTCTGCCTTTTTTGTGATCTGTATGGTGATGCCCTCAGACGCATTCTCCACAGCCCTGCCACTACCGTGTAGCTGGTCGTCATCACTCGTCCTTAAGTCGAGCCACAGAGCATACTTGGTGGTTACTCTCCTAGGGAAACGTCTGACAATGACAGGTCTTTTGCAGCTATTGCTACACTGGGGTCTCGTTTACTCGTTGCTGCACAGGCCTTCTTCACCTCGTCCCACTGCTGGTAGCCACGCATGCCCTGGGGATAGAGCTGATTGGGGATGCCCTCAATGGTCACCTCAACCTTCGTTATCTTTGGGTTGTAGAACGACTCTGTTTTCCTGGCGTATGAGGCGTTGGTCGGGTCTTCAAAGAGCAGTAGGATGCCCTTCATGCTGCGAGCCGGCACGTTCAGGTTGATGTTCCACAGTGTATCCCTTTTATTGTATACAAGCTTCCTGTGACGAAGCACACGTTCATACAGAATCGAGAGCCGACTTGTGTACTGTGTGCGTATCATGCGGGCCAACTCTGTGTGGGTAACCATGTCATACTCCAGCGAGATGCCATCAATTTTGTAGCTTGCAGCGGTGTCGCCCGTTGCGTGAATCACGCGGTTGTAGTCGTTGAATGTGAGCTCGTATTCCAGTCTGTCACTAAGCGCACTCTGGTAGAATGGCATGTGGCTCTCGAGGAGTTCAAAATCAAGCGGAATGTAGAACCTGTTACTATAAACATCGGCTACCGCCTTGTCCTCTTCCTCGGTATCAACCTTGTCTCCTGCCCCCACTCGTATCTTAGTTGCGTTTCTGTCATCTGATGTGTCAATGCCCTGATACTGGAGGCCCTGTCTCTCCTGTGCAGTCCGCCACAAGTCGTGGTAACAACAGTGGTACACATCGCTGTCATCAATAGACATGACCTCATTGCCAGAAATCTTGATTGTCAATTTCTTAACCACGGCGCGGCCCAGGTTTTGCACAACGCTGCGGTTAACATCAGTCGAGGTCAGCGTGATTGTAAAAGCCAGCCGTGCTGTCCCTGAAACAATGACGTCGTCTGCGCCTAGATTGGGGAAGCGAACCAGCAGTTGTTGGTTCTGGTCAATAGTGCTTGGATTGTTTGTAACGCATACAGATTGTCGCACGCCCTTTAACCCAAGTGGTTCGCGTATCCGGCGGTG
Organism: Urechis unicinctus; assembly: GCA_034190875.2. Lineage (NCBI taxonomy): Eukaryota > Metazoa > Annelida > Polychaeta > Xenopneusta > Urechidae > Urechis > Urechis unicinctus. Next base: position 64,861,417 of record CM067345.1, read on the forward strand.
TGGGTTTAGTTTGCGCCCGTAAGTACTCGTCATGTTGAATGTTTAATTACAATTATATCTTTAACACACAGACATGGAGTTTGATAACCCAGCATTTGACGACCCAGAGGAGGAGGGGGAGTGGGAGAGGAATGACACTAACTTTGATGATGAGGAGACTAACCTGATTGACGAAACTTTAGATACATCGAGTACCATTAGTCCACCTTGGGCTATTACTGAAATGCCTGCGGGGTTAACAGAAGATCAGGTGGGTTCCAAAGAAGAAACTGAAGTCTTTGTTACGAGGTGGGAGAAGGCAGTGTCTAAGCATGGGCTGCAGGCCACTCTGGAGTTTAGATCGTCTCAACAAGGTGACCTTTGGGTTAAGTGGGGCCGAGAATGGAAGCTTCTTACATGGAAGAACAATCCAAACAAATTCCTCTCTCCTAGGAGTATCCTAGATTACGGTGGTACACAGCTTGCTCGGGCTCTTGGAGTGACCCCTGAACTATCCACAATGGCAGGAAAAGCCCTACAAGGCGTTGACGAAGCTGCTGCTAAAGCGGAAGCTGCACTTCCAAAGTTAGAAATGAGCAGCCCCAAAGCCATGACAGAGCAAGGTGGTGTGGAAGAAACAAGCTTCATAGAGGGCGTTCATAACGCCATAGAAGACCTAGGCACACAAACAGACAACGAACTACCACTCAGAGAGCTTATGGGGCTTGATAAGGCTATGCAGACCCAGAGGGGTGAGCTGGTCAATAACCTAGCTAAGATAACTGAGATAGAAAGGAATATAAAACAGCGGGAAGCTAAAATGGCAAGCCTGGAGGAGGAAGGGAGGGGTGATTGTCGAGCATGGAGATTCCAAGCAAATGAGCTTGCAGAGCTGCAGGACCTGCTGAGTGCCCGTATTGAGGCTGCCTCTGAAAAACGTAACCGTCTAAGGACCCAAATTAACCCGCATCAGGGAAACGATCAACAGACTTCTTAACGAGGACACAACACTAGCTGAGCGTGTACGCGACCTGTTCCGGGAGCAGGGTATAACAATCGCCTCCATACTCACTGCGATTGGATTGGCAATCTCGACCCTTGTAGTTGCTTTGACGGGTGGAGGGAGCACTAGTCCAACCCCGGCACCAACGCCGACACCAGCTGATAAGCCTGGTTTAAAGGAATGGATTAAAAAACAGCTGAACTCCTTGGCAAACGTCCTGAAGGGCCTAGCCGGTAAGGCAGCAGCTGCCCTTCCAGGAATCATTGGATCCATCGTATCATGGCTGCTTACGTCAGCTGCAAAGGTGGCTGGTTGGATGGCAGAACATGTATGGGCCGCAGTTGTGGCGGTGGGGGGAGTTATCCTCCTGATACTCCGTGACTTACTACATAGCAAACCAAAGCACAGCTAAGCCTATAGCGATTCCGCCTATAATAAGAGCGGTTTTCTCATCCTCGTGCGCCCCACGCAGACCATAGGGGCGGGCCCTGGAGAGGAGAGTTCCATATCTGTATCTGTATCTGGCGGAGGGTCAAAGCTTCCTCTATCTGGAACAACCGGAACCGCGTTGACATCAGTATTGCTGCCGATCTGCTGCTCCTCAGTTGCGATAGTAATCAGATTGTTGTACCCAGCAACGTCTCCAATGGCGAGGCTCATATCAGACGGAGCCATGTACAGGCCCGTTCCAAACACATAATCAACCTTTGAGGAGGCATTCTGGAGGACGTTCTGATACCGTCGGATGGATGATGGAATATCCACTGGGGAGTTGATGGCATCCTCAACGTTAGCCTGAAATTGTTTTTGGGCATCAAAGGACGTTCCAACACCTAGTATCTCTGAGCGGGTCTGCGCCTGAGCACTAAGAATGGCCCAGACATAGGTCCGAACGCTGTCGTTAATTCGCTCAACGCCGGTCTGTGTAAAGCCCTCAGACGTGTCCAGTATGAAGGTACTCCAGGCCTCGTCTGCTTCAGGTCCCTGTGCTAGATGTAGAACAGCACCCATTTTCTCCTGAAAGGATTGTAGGTTACTCGCATGGGCAAAACCTGGCTTTGTATCCTTTTCCGCCTCAAAGCCCATCCGTGTAGGGTCATAACGAACGTTTCGACCAGCAACCTTGACGACACTCCCGTAACCATACGCATCATGTGCGTATAAGATACCAAGGCCACTATTAGCTACGGTTGCCTTCTGGCGCCAGTCTGTGTTTGGTTGAACACCAAAGTTAGTGCAGAGTCTCTCATATGCCCTCTTGTCATATGTATTGTTATAGGGGTCATAGGCATGATCCTGAGGTAGAGGCGCTTGCAGTTCTGCTAATAGGCGACGCACTGTGTAATAAAGGTGAAAGATGTAGAGAGCTTTCACGAGTGGAATCCCAGCCTCGAGGTGATCGTGGGATGACACGCCGCAGCCGGCTGATGCACACCACACTGCAAAGTTTAACTGGTTCTGCCAAAACTGCATTGGATTTGTCAACCAGTCTTTTACTACTTTGTCCGCTGTTACCGGCGGCACCTTATAGTTACTGAATAGATCAGGAAACTTTGCTGTGAATGTACCACCATTGTGAACAACTTGAATTGTTTGTCGGGTTAGTTTATCTCCCACACCATATGTGGCTGGATACACCCCGCCCGCACCATATGGGGTAGCTTTTCTATTGAAACTAAAGGCTTGTTTATTCATAGTGCTATGTATCACACTCTGTCAAATGTTCAAAGCGGCGGCGCAGTGTCCCTGCAAAAACCTATTGACAACACTGCGGGCGATCTATATGTTGGCCTAAGGTCAATCACGTATACTGTGGGCTGGTACAATCTAGAATCAGACGAGAGCATTGCATGGCGGTCAAGGAATTCAGAAGAGAGAGGATATGCTGCATTAAAACCAGGCCTCTGGAGCTTAAGCCTTCTTCAGGAGCATATTACACCATTAGGTATCGGTTTGGAGGTTGATGCTGTAAATGGGGTTATTGCCCTAACAGTTCCAGACAATGTGGGTGCGCACATAACAGGCGGAGTGTTAACAATGTTGGGTCTTGACGGCCTCAGTGGGGGGTGGATACCTTCAGGTACTTACATAGGCGACCGGCCCATCAACTTTAGCATCTTTAACACAATTTATGTTCACCTCGATAAAGTCAGTACCACACACAACATGCTAGATGGTGCGCCCACTACGCTTCTTGAAGTTGTTGGCTTAGAGGGTGGCTCTTTCGGTGATATTATAACCACGAACATCGCTAATCCTGTCTGTAAGCGTGTCACCAGTGGAATAGTGCATGAGTTAAAGGTTCAGTTACGCGATAATAAAGGAAGGCTATTAGATAACCACGACTTGCCTGTTAGCGTTGTTCTTAAATTTACAAGATGTCAATAAAAACGAGTATTTATGGACCTTGGCAAAAACTGGCAAGCACTGTTCAGGGCGCCGACCTATCGGAATATGCCACAAAGACCTATGTATCTATTGGTGACTCAAAAAAAATGGATAAAAGTGGCGGTACTATGACCGGAGACCTTGAAATGGGAGATAATAAAATCGTTGAGTTGGGAGACCCGACTTCACCGAAGGATGCTGTTCATAAAAAGTATATTGATGCTGAATATAGACAGCAGAACAGGTACCTGAGACGATACGTAGATGAAAAGACGAAACCACTCATTACTATATGGGCAGAAGCAAGTGGCCCCCTTCGCAGAGGGATATGAGTGGTCGTTTGGCCATGGGGCTAGGGGTCGAGACTCACATGACTCAAGCTGTGGATATACCATGTTATGTAATGGCAAGATCATTCGTATGGGGTTGTCTTCGGGTGTTGGTGCTGATGCTGGTCCTATATCAGTCGTTCCTGTTATTAATGGAACGAATCAAGTGGTAGGAATAAGTAAGCCTGCTAACCAACGGGCTGTTGTAATAACTTTAGACCAGTCTTTACAGCTAGAACAAGGCAACATTATTAACTTTTATACAACCACACAAAACAGAGGGGCGACTTGGTCTGTAGCTTCACTCCTAATTGAACTTGATATATAGACTTATGTATACAAAGACAGTATGAAACAACAACCAACGACTGCACCGTTAAATCCGGAGCCTCCTCCATGTGATCTGGGGCACTCCTATCGGCTGAATGAAGAAGCAATACCTTGATAAAGAAATTGAAAAATATTGTGCTATGTACAAAAAATATAGGTGTGCAGTAAACTCAGTGGACGCTGTAGACACTGCTTTAGTTGCTGTGGGTATGTGTCTAGACCTGCTAAGGTATGACCCGGACAGTCCATTTGAAGTGTGGGGGTTGCTAGATATAATGGAGGCGGCGATAAAATCTTTCTGCAACGATCATACTGGAGTCAAACAAAATACGGACCAGTGGGAGACCATGAGGAAGGGCTGCGTTGGAGGAAGTGACTACTCCTCTATCATAGGGTAAAACTACTTCAGCAGCTATAGCAAGAAGCTGACAGAAAAAACTAGCAACGGGGGTCTTCGCTTTAGCGCACCCTGCCTCTGGGGTACGACTTTTGAGGAGGTTGCAATTGCGGTATTGGAGAAGGTGTACGACACCAAGGTCTACGGAAATAATATCTATATTGATGGCGGCGCGACGGCCTACTCTCCGGATGGCTTTTGTGTGCTCCCAATCCGGCAGGCTGGAGTGGATGCTGTCTGTCTGGGACATCCGGAGGAGGTTGTACTGCTCGAAATAAAGTGCCCCTACACTCGGAGTCCTGGGAGGGTGATTCCGAATATGTATAAGCCTCAGGTTCTGTTGGGGTTGCACCACAGTCCGGTGGCGACCATCGGGGTGTTTGTCGACTGTGTTTTCAGGTTGTGCTCCTTTGAGGACCTGGGCAGAGCTGAGACGTATAACCAGGTGTATCACAATAATCAGAAGAAGTATAAGGAGACGGTGGCTTGGGGGTGGGCGGGGGCGGAGGGGCTTGAAGACGGCGACTATAGTGCAAACGGGAGATTTAATAGTTGCCTGGGCTTGGAACAGGCGCATCACGGTCCTTGGTTGGGAAGACCGAGTGGGACCACAGAGAGGCCGACGGGGGCTTTCTACTGTTGGAAGCTCTTTACGATGAGATTGATAACCGCTCGTCCCGATCCCGACTCTATCGAGAAGAATGACTCTAAGGTTGCCCAGTTTATACAGGACCTCAACCGCGTGAAAAATGGAACTTACAGCGACGGTCGCAGATATTTATCACTCAATAACCTCTACGGTGACTAACTACTGGTGTGGGCCTATACCATAGGGGCTGGAAGGGCTGGGCTCATATGGTGTGGGGGGAGGTGCGAGCGGTTCGCTGGCTCATGTGAGTCACCCTGTGTGTTTTCTGGGTTGCACCATATGAGATAGGTGTGTCATAATCATATGAGACTGGTGTGCCAGTATTACTGAACTTGAGGGTCGTGTAAAGGAGTTGATATTACATACAGAGTATATGAAAGATGAAAAAATAGTTTGCATCTGAGTGATATGGAGACTAAGTATGATGACCTTGTGAAACTGCAGGACATGGTGAGAGATCTAGAGGTTAAGAACAATGATCTTATGGATCGAATGGAACACCTAGAGGACCTTGTTTGCAGGTTGTGAATGACATACTAGTTTACCAACAAACTAGCCCCTCGGCCCCATTGGGGGTCTGGTCCGAGGGGCCCTAGGGTGAGCAAATATCTTGTATAAGCCGTCCAAGGGTCAGTAGTATATATAAAGGAGGTAGGTGTGCCTGAACCGCGACATAAAGGTAGCCGAAAGTCGGGTTGCTCTGGAGTAAAAGAGCGCTTCTATAAGATAGGTGTGCCAGAACCCATATGAGATAGGTGTGTCATAATCATATGAGACTGGTGTGCCAGTACCGCTCGCACATGTGAGTCAGCCTGTGCGTGTGTGTGTTTTCTGGGTTGCACCATATGAGATAGGTGTCTTAATCATATGAGACTGGTGTGCCAGAACCGCTACTCCCTATACTACTGGGACCTTGTTTTGCAAGGAGGCGAAGCTGGTCGTTACTCCATTCACCATCGTTAAAGTATTATGGCGTTGATTAATCCCCATGCATCATAAGAAGCGTTATCAAACAGAACAGTATTTATTTTGATTGTAGATGAGCGGCCAGCGAGCTGCGTCGCTGTTTGTCTTTAAATGAGCTGTTAAAACTGGCTTGACTTATTCCTTGTATCCGGCCTGGGAGGCGCGTGGACGGGCTGGCGGGTGGACGGGCTATAGGGGAAAATTCCAGCCCGTCCAAATTTACAACTAACCCGTCCAATGGACGGTTGACGGGTCTCTGGTTAAGACCCTGCCCTGTGGCAGATTCACGTATTAGACTATTGCCCCCATGTTATGCATGTTTAGACAATAAACCCAGAACTATCAATTGGTTGAAATATTACGAACTTATATATCATATTTTTACGAAAGCTCCGCCCCCGGAGGCATATAACTCGCATTCCCATTGAACAGAGACATCTGGAACATTCGTCCTAGTAACATGCCCCCTCTGGCGGGCAATTGACCTTTCGCTACCGCCAAGTGATCCACTTATCAGCGCTCTGAACACACCTTAGCAACAAACCCGCCGCCATCTTGGAGACAAGCGAACGCTGTTAGCTGTGGAAAGCTGTCGCTGGTAATACCCTCGCGTGTAGCGTATCGTTATAATATAGCTTTGCAATGGTTAAGCGGTGTGCATGGGGCACATGTAACAGTGATAGTCGGTATCCTGAGCGGCTTCAATCATCTGACGGCAAGCCGATAGGATTTATTCCATTCCCACGCCCGAAACGAAACAAAGCTAGTTGGCGAGAGTGGATAAAACGCTGATTTGAGTATGGAGAGACTGAGGAGACTCAACAAGTTTTTTGTATGCTCTAAGGTAGGATTTACTATTAAGCTATTGGCAATCATTTTTTATTCATCCTATAAGGGGAAACTTGTATCCATTGGTAGATTGCGGATGATATTAAAGGTGTTTGGTCAAAAGTTGGAAGCACATGATCACCTTATTGCTTGTGTTAATGTTATGGCTGATACTGTATCAGAAGATGGTGAGGGATGAATATCAGACATGGTCTATGCCCCAGAAATTGCAATTAGTTCTAAGAAAACAGGGAAGGGAATTGTACTAATATCCAATAAAATTACTCTTGAGTTTTATTTAGGTTTACAAATGACTCTCGTATCCAGGTTACTTGCGTTATATTTTAATGGTATGGAATTACAGCACTTCCATGATGGATCATAACTCCGGACTTCCCAAACCCTGTTCAAGCAACACTCAGTGGACATGTTATTACACATACCCCAGCAAGGAAATCCCCCGCCATGAGGAGCAAACCCAATAGCATAAGGAGGTATTGTTCTTACATATTTTTTCTTAAATGCTTTGAATAATACAGCAGCGACCTTTGTGCTTTCCTATACCACTTCTGTTAAACACTTCCATTCTAAAGGTTTCCACTGTGGATAATTTTAGCAACTTATATGTTTGCATTTGATGATATGCTCTGCCCTCCCACAGAAATGAAGAAGTGCAAAATGGTACCTCAACTCCAAGCCCTTCATGGTCTATGACAGACACTGCACCCAACACAGGTTTCATCACTTTATTATGTTCTGAAACAATCAACATTAACTGATCCTAACACAGCAAACTACTAAGCAAACGACTTAGGTTCTTGTAGATATGTGTGTACATCAGTCACATAGATGCGGGTCAGGGTTCCTAATATTTTGGACATGGTTGTGAAATCTGGTACTAATCTTTCTACATGTATCCCATGGCGAGTGTAAACAACAAAGTCACAAAAAGGTGCACCAGTAACCAACAACTGTCCCTGGACCTGATACCAATAGTGATGGTTTTTGATTAGCCTTGGGATTCCATCCTCATCAAGCTGTAGGCAGAACTTTCCAGCCGGACAAGTTTCGTTGGTGGTATAGTCTCTTGCTCCATATGGATACTTGACCTCCAATATGCCAGTGACACCACCATCACATACCCGTGCGTCGGTGATGCCCCAAAAGTGGATATGATTAAGCCCACGTCATGGATATGAATATCATTGTACTTGATGTACTGCTGCTTGGCAAGCGTTTCATTGCAAATGCCATATGATGTTGTGAGGATGAAAATGGCTTTTGCCTAAAAACAGAGTCGAGAAATTTCCTGGAACACATGCTTTTTCTTTTGAGGAAACAGCCAAAATTGGAAGCTGTGATACGCTTTTTCCTCGCCTCATGCCATGCTGGTGACTAAGCATGCTCACGTGTCAGTTTTTCTATGGCCTCTGCCTCTTCTCGTGTGACCTTCACACTTTCCCACATTGCCTCCATAGAATCCATCGCTGGTATCAGGACATGTGGTGGTTGTGGAAACTGATGGACCTTCTTGTGGCTGGGTAATAGCAGACATCAGAGGCGCCTACAAACACACATTTATATTTATAAATGACCATTATCACCATGCCTTAGCCATAATGGTAGTTATGTACTGCACCAATGAACAAAAAAATGTGTTAATAATGATGTTACGTGACCACTGTTACAGAATGCAGAATACAAGAACACCACAGACTTGCCGCCGAAAATGCCATGCTTAAGCAGCAATTGGCCAGTGTGCTTTTGAGGAAAGAGGAATTAGAGAGTGATTTGTTGTCCTTACAAAAATGTCCCCCATGTGAACTAAGTTGTAAGGCCATTGGTTCTGAATCACTCAAATGTAGCCATGTTAATGGCAGCTTCAAATTTCACACCGGTTTTAATGTGTCCCGTTTTGAAAGTATTTTTCAGATTCCTGTTCCTGATGTATCTACTCCCCCTTTGTCGTACTCCAAAACAACACAGGCAACACATAAATTGACTTTACAAGACCAGCACCTTTTGCTTTCGGTTAAATAGCGGCTCTCATCTGAAGTGATTCACCTAGCAGAAATTTTTAGTATAACGCTTCAGGATTGTGGACTTTTGTTCACTGACTGGATTTATTATATGTCTCATAGATTTAGTGAAATCCCAATTTGACCTCATAGGGATGTTATTATTCAAAATATGCCTGCTCAATATGCATGTGATTTTCCCAACACCCTTGCAATTTTTGATGGAACTGAAATAAAGATACAAAGCCCAAGCTCCCTTCATACTCAAAGCCAGTGCTATTCCGATTATAAAATCTAGCACAACTTTTAAGGGCCTTGTTGGCATTGACCCCAGAGGTTCAATTATATTTGTTTCAATGTTATTTGCTGGTTCAATTTCTGACAAAGAAATAACCAGACATAGTGGGTTATTGGACACCCTGTCAGCTCTATCGAAAGAGGGCAAACTCTCAAAAGGTGACGGAGTCATGGCTGATAAGGGATTCTTAATTCAGAATGAAATTGAAAATCTTGACCAATGAACCAATGAACCAGGTGCACTTGCTGAAATGTATGACTACCCTGACAAGGAGGAGGCTGAGAGGCAGCATATGGAGAGGTTTCTTCTATAGATGAGTCATGTAGTAAGGTATCTAAAGGTGATGATGAATGATGGTGGTGGTAGTGATGGGGTAGGGGAGGGGTGGTGATGGAGTTGATGGTGGTGGCCTAAGCATTATATTGGTGTTTTGCCGATTGATATTTGCTTGTTTACAAGTAATATCTAAGCTCTGTTTATTTTTCAGCTTTGGCTTCAGCTAAGTCAAGCTTGTAACATTTAATTTTACCTATCTGTTAACAAGTGCACAAGGACATAACTATTTCTTATCATCATACTTACAAAATAAATGGTAAATATTGGGGTTAAAATACACTTTGAACATCAAAGGTCATTTCAAACTGGTGGTGTAAGATGACGAACAAACATTGGAGTTTAAGATCCTATCACCCAAATGGCACCACGTGCATAGCACACAGTAGGATTTGAACTTGCCACATTTGGGAAACTAGACAAACACCCACCCTGCTAGACCACAGTTGTGGACCTATCATCTTAAACATCATTTGTGAGGTAACCGCCACAATATGACCTCTGATGTTGAAAGTGATGTTAAACAACAATATTAACCATTTTTATTTTAATTTGAATGTTAAATGGGTCTAAGGTAAGCTAAGCTGTGGTGAAACTCAAACACTGTTATATGATTCCTCTTTGTGGCTTGCTGAGAATTAATTTTGTAAATATGTATGTTGGACTGGTGTATATATTTTGCCATTTCTATTATCACAGACAAGTGAATAAGAACCAGACATTGTTGGTATTGTGAGCAGAATTGCATAAGCATTATTTGTATAATGTGCCCGCGAAATTTAATCATGATGATTGATGTGCAATGGCACAGGATATATAAAATATCCTGCAAAAATTATTAAACGACTGTTAACATACTGTTATTTGAGTGATAAAATATCTTTTGTACGAGATACAGGATACAGGAACAAGATGCCCAGCAGGTATGTCATGATTTTGGAATTGATGCTTCCTATCATTTTATGCATATGGTATAATAAATTAGGTGGACTGGCCTTAACTGAATTTTGTTGCTGGTTGTCATCAGCGTGTAGTATCATCATAGCTGAATGTAAATAACAGAATAAGACACATAATGCTTTTTTGTCCCTTTATTATTGTAATGCTGGCAGTTTGAAACCAACATAAACTGATTCACCCTTGGGAAATCATCTCTAATTTTAAGTACAGAACAAGCTGGCAGTGGCACTCTATGATGTCTGTAATACAGGACGCACCCATAGATTTTACTTTCTCGAGAACTTGTGGAATTTCCTGGCAGCATTTACTCTCTGCTACTGTAATCATTGGCCCACATGAGCACCTAGTACAGAACATAATTACAATGAATAACTAGCTTTTCAGCAAACAAAAAATTGACATAAAACATGAATAAGAAGATGACTTGAAGCAAGACTTAAGGACAACTATAAAGTAAAGAGAAAAATATCTGCAAAGATTGTTTGGACTGAAATGTGCCAATACCAAGTGCTGTTACCCAGTCGGCCCAAGTCCTCTTCTTTTTGAGGAGAATTTGCAGGCCTTGTCTTAGCTGGAGGTTCAAATCTGCATGTCTGTATGCCCCCCTTAGGTTCCTAGTTCCTCTTCTTGGTGAGACAAACACTCACTGCTGTAATCCATCTCATCGCTTCCGGAGTTGTCTGTATATGAGGAAGATGAGGACATTTTGCTCCCTTGACATATAATAAAAGCAAAGTATAATGGCATGGCAGTTATGCACTGTACTAGGTGTAAGTAATAAATATAGAACTAATAAGGACAAGATAAAGTATGTATTATTGAGGTTGGTACCCCAGGTAATTCAAAGAACTAGTGTAAGGCCTTGAACTCTTTAAAGGCCTATGATATATGTAGTCATAAACATGTCACTGAACTTGCATCCTGTACAATTCACTGGAGAGGTATATTCAATTGTAACAGCTTATCCCTGATAGGTCTCGGTTCCCAAAACCAGTGCCAATATTTAAAATAAAATTGATATTTTCTGTTGTCAAGGAGAATATAAATTATTGAAATTTTATTCAATTTATAGCAAAAACGAAATATCGAGTGAAATCCCCATTTAATGTAGTATCTGTTTTCATTTGCGATTAAATCAAATAAAAGCACAAGAAAAGATATTCTCCGTAACAGGACAGGCTAATGGTGAATCAATCATTGATAACCATTAAACGGGCCTGAAATCGAGGTGCAGACATCTGTTCCAGTACTGCCTGTATTATCGCTCGGTCCCCTTTGGTTGACGTTTTCACCCAACATAATAGAAGTTTATCACAATTTAATGTATTCTAGGCGAACAAGTACTCCATGCCACATTAAATGATGTGATTCGTTGCGGTATATGATGTACATGATGACGGTATAAAATACGATTATGCTCACACCTACCACAGTTCCCAAACTGTAAACAAACGAGGAAATGACTGCGCTATCCGGCTGGACGGTGACATATGACGTCACAAACTCAGGAGCCAATGGCCGTCGTTTTTTGCGCATATGCCAAAACGGTCCGAAAAATCGATGGAAATATTGAAAAAAAACCACACAAAACGACATCTATGGACGAAAATATTGTCGGAAACGTCTTTCACAGGCTGAAATACACCTTATTCAACTTTGATTAGGGATTCGAAAATAGACGTTACTTGCACTTTAATTATCTTTCTCCACTAAAGCACAGTTTTTGCCTGGTATTTATTGTACGACACCACTTATTTCATTCACGACTGCCTCTCAAAGCCCGTTGCTATGGACACAAATTACATACATTTTTCGAACTTAGCATAAGAACTTGGAACTATCTTACCATTAAGCACGCTTCGTGAGCGGCTCTGAAACGTGCTGCGCGCTTAATGGTGGGAAATATCATATTTCAATAGACACGAGGTTAATGTATATGATGATGAGCTCATAAAAAGGGGATTCCAAACAACAAAGAGTAGTTTTAATAAACAGCAGGGTTGTTGTGCACCATTACAGGTTGGATGGGTATTATAGTGCTGACTGGACGCTGATGATCTGTATTAACATATACACACACTACAGCCGAAAGCCATAAAACCCCGATAATTGATTTGTATTTTTTCCCCAGCAGACGCATGAAGCTCACTATGCCATAGGATCTCTATGGCAAACAGAGTCCATCACAGTTACCTGCATCTTTGCTGGGAGTGACGTCGACTGTGGGAGATCGATATGGTGCCGTCAGGTGAGTGTGGTTAGCAAACAGAATACCAGGATGTTAGCGGGTACCTGTTTAATCGATTGTCAGTAGCAGCATAAAAAGTGGCACATGAAATATTAAAATAACGTTGAAGGTTTCGCTTCTTTTTCGCAAAGGCTCTTTTTACGCACACCATTGTATGCCGTCAGTAACACGGTCATGTGCTTGAATTGGGACTATCTGTTGGTTTTGTGAGTTCAAGACGAGGAGAAAAGGTCTGTCAGCGACCAAGAAGCATTGGTTTGATCGACGTCGCTCGCCTCATTGATAGCAGCCTGTGAGCTCAATGGCCGTTGTTCGGGATTGTCACCGAGCCACCTGCTTTGGTGAGTCTTTTGTTCTAATATAAGTTCTAAATATCGATATATTACTCACTGACAATATTAGATAATGGAAATGTTTTATGTTTGAAATAATTATGTGCCTCCTTCGAAAAGTGTGTTGCGTCTCTTTTCGTCGGGCAAGTTTTCATACGAAATTAATGGGGTTAATTTTGCATCACTGTTTTGTATTAGCGAAAGCTTACCCCCGTCAACCTCATTGATATGAGGAATAACAGAAGTTACATCGGTTTGTATCAAACCTTTCGTAATAATAGTGTTTTCTTATTCAATTTCCCATCCTGAATCCAGATGATCTTGCAATTGAGTTCGAAAATAAACTCACTGTTTATGCCCATAAATAAGCTATATTCTGTAATACAAATGGCATCAACACTGAATAAATGGCTACAAAAATATTTCTTTCTCAGTCGCATATCAACTGAAGATATTACCCCAAATTTATACATTCTCACGGAGACAAATGTTTCGCCTTAACTAATAAAGTTTCTGGACTATTTCCTCTTCGTTTTCAGGACATGGCGTATAAGTTTCGCAAAACACCAATGTTACTTGATTTATCACCAAATAAGATAAATTATTAAAACTATTCCCATTAATATCTTTCCACTCATTCACCTCATACAGTTGAGTAATTTGTCGTAACGGGAAGGAACAGGGGAAATGTTAATAACTTATTTATTTGGGGATGTCCTTGCCAAACGTTGGATACGAGCTCATCAATTAAAAAAAAGTTGGATCTGAAGACAAGCTTAGTGCATTGAATGGGTTGGTATGTTGTATGATTTAGTGTTTCTAGCAGTGATCATCTCCAACGTCAAAGCCATTTCCACTGACGCAGAGCTAGTAAGTACCGGAACAACGACCACAACAACACACAGCGATGGAAATGTAAGAGCGTCAATAACAACTATAACAGATAACAGTGGAAAAGATACTGGGATAACAATCGATAGAGGAAACGTGACTGAGTCACCGTTAGATGCAACAGATCAAGATGGCAACGAAACTGACTCACCGTTCACTGTGGCAGCTGAATCAGGAAGCGTGACAGAGTTATCCTTTGATGCAACAGATCACAATGTCAGCGGAACCAAGTCCCCTTTCACTCTGACTGCTAATATGGGAAACGTGACTGAGTCACCATTACATGCAACAGATCACTATGGCAACGAAACTGACTCCCCGTTCACTGTGGCAGCTGAAAGAGGAAACATGACTGAGTTACCGTTAGCTGAAACAGATCACTATGGCAACGAAACTGAATCCCCGTTCACTGCGGCAGCTGAAACAGGAAACATGACTGAGTTACCGTTAGCTGCAACAGATCACTATGGTAACGAAACTGACTCCCCCTTCACTGTGGCAGCTGAAAGAGGAAACGTGACTGAGTCACCGTTAGATGCAACAGATCATTATGGTAACGAAACTGACACCCCGTTCACCGTGGCAGCTGAAAGAGGAAACATGACTGAGTTACCGTTAGCTGAAACAGATCACTATGGCAATGAAACTGAATCCCCTTTAACTGTAGCAGCTGAAAGAGGAAACATGACTGAGTTACCGTTAGCTGCAACAGATCACTATGGCAACGAAACTAACTCCCCCTTCACTGCGGCAGCTGAAAGAAGAAACATGACTGAGATACCGCTAGATGCAACAACGCACTATGGCAACAAAACTGGCTCCCCGTTCGCTGCGGCAGCTGAAAGAGTAAACGTGACGGAGCTAACGCTATATGAAACACATCACTATGGCAACGAAACTGACTCCCCCTTCACATTGATGGCTGAAAGAGGAAACATGACTGAGTTACCGTTAGCTGCAACAGATCACTATGGCAACGAAACTAACTCCCCCTTCACTGCGGCAGCTGAAAGAAGAAACATGACTGAGATACCGCTAGATGCAACAACGCACTATGGCAACAAAACTGGCTCCCCGTTCGCTGTGGCAGCTGAAAGAGTAAACGTGACGGAGCTAACGCTATATGAAACACATCACTATGGCAACGAAACTGACTCCCCCTTCACATTGATGGCTGAAAGAGGAAACGTGACTGAGTTACCGTTAGCTGCCACAAATCACTATGGCAACGAAACTGACTCCCCCTTCACTGTGGCAGCTGAAAGAGGAAACTTGACTGAGTTACCTTTAGCTGCAACAAATCACTATGGCAACGAAACTGACTCCCCCTTCACTGTGGCAGCTGAAAGAGGAAACATGACTGAGTTACCGTTAGCTGCAACAGATCACTATGGCAACGAAACTGACTCCCCGTACACTGCGGCAGCTGAAAGAAGAAACATGACTGAGTTACCGCTAGATGCAACAGATCACAATGGCAACAAAACTGACTCCCCCTTCACTGCGGCAGCTGAAAGAGGAAACGTGACTGAGTCACCGTTAGATGCAACAGATCACCATGGAAACGAAACTGACTCCCCGTTCACTGTGGCAGCTGAAAGAGGAAAAGTGACGGAGTTACCGTTAGCTGCCACAGATCACTATGGCAACGAAACTGACTCCCCGTTCACTGCAGCAGCTGGAAGAGGAAACGTGACCGAGTTACCGTTAGCTGCAACAGATCACTATGGCAACGAAACTGACACCCACTTCACCCTGACAGTTGGTAGAGGAAACGTGACTGAGTTACCGTTAGATGCAACACATCACTATGGCAACGAAACTGACTCCCCGTTCGCTGTGGCAGCTGAAAGAGTAAACGTGACGGAGCTAACGCTATATGAAACACATCACTATGGCAACGAAACTGACTCCCCCTTCACATTGATGGCTGAAAGAGGAAACGTGACTGAGTTACCGTTAGCTGCCACAAATCACTATGGCACCGAAACTGACTCCCCGTTCACTCGGGCAGATGAAAGAGGAAACGTGACGGAGCTACCGCTATATGCAACAGATCACTATGGCAACGAAACTGACTCCCCCTTCACCCTGACAGTTGGTAGAGGAAACATGACTGAGTCACCGTTAGCTGCAACAGATCACTATGGCAACGAAACTGACTCCCCGTTCACTGTGGCAGCTGAAAGAGGAAACGTGACTGAGTTACCATTAGATGTGACGGATCACTATGGTAACGGTACTGACTCCCCCTTCTCTGCGGGAGCTGTTAGAGGAAACATGACTGAGCTACCGTTTCCTGCATCAGATCACTATGGCAACGAAACTGACTCCCCCTTCACTGCGGCAGCTGAAAGAGGAAACGTGACTGAGTTACCGTTAGCTGCCACAGATCACTATGGCAACGAAACTGACTCCCCCTTCACTGCAGCAGCTGAAAGAGGAAACGTGACCGAGTTACCGTTAGCTGCAACAGATCACTATGGCAACGAAACTGACTCCCCGTTCACTGTGGCAGATGAAAGAGGAAACGTGACTGAGTTACCGCTAGATGCAACAAATCACTATGGCAACGAAACTGACTCCCAGTTCACTGAGGCATCTGAGAGAGGAAACGTGACTGAGATACCATTAGATGCAACCGATCACTATGGCAGCGAAACGGACTCTCCATTCACTGTGGCAGGTGAAAGAGGAAACGTGACGGAGCTACCATTAACTGCAACAGATCACTATGGCAACGAAACTGACTCCCCGTTCACTGTGGCAGCTGAAAGAGGAAACGTGACTGAGTTACCATTAGATGTGACGGATCACTATGGTAACGGTACTGACTCCCCCTTCTCTGCGGGAGCTGTTAGAGGAAACATGACTGAGCTACCGTTTCCTGCATCAGATCACTATGGCAACGAAACTGACTCCCCCTTCACTGCGGCAGCTGAAAGAGGAAACGTGACTGAGTTACCGTTAGCTGCCACAGATCACTATGGCAACGAAACTGACTCCCCCTTCACTGCAGCAGCTGAAAGAGGAAACGTGACCGAGTTACCGTTAGCTGCAACAGATCACTATGGCAACGAAACTGACTCCCCGTTCACTGTGGCATCTGAGAGAGGAAACGTGACTGAGATACCATTAGATGCAACCGATCACTATGGCAGCGAAACGGACTCTCCATTCACTGTGGCAGGTGAAAGAGGAAACGTGACGGAGCTACCATTAGATGCAACACATCACTATGGCAGCGAAACTGACTCCCCCTTCACAGTAGCAGCTGAAAGAGGAAACAAGACTGAGTTACCGCTAGATGCAACAGATCACTATGGCACCGAAACTGACTCCACGTTAACTCGGGCAGATGAAAAAGGAAACGTGACGGAGTTACCGCTATATGCAACAGATCACTATGGCAACGAAACTGACTCCCCGTTCACCTTGACAATTGGTATAGGAAACGTGACTGAGTTAATTTTAGATGCAACAGATCACTATGGCAACGAAACTAACTCCCCGTTCACTGTTGCAGCTGAAAGAGGAAACGTGACTGAGTCATTGTTTGATTCAACAGATCACTATGGCAATGAAACTGTCTCCCCGGTCACTGGGGCAGCTGAAAGAGGAAACGTGACTGAGTTACCCGTAGATGCAACAGATCACTATGGCAACGAAACTGAGTCCCCTGTCACTGTGGCTGCCAGGAGACGTGACTGAGTCACCCCGTTAGATGCAACAGATCACTTATGGCAACGAAACTGACTTCCTCTTCACTGTGGCAGGAAGAGGGAAACGTGACTGAATTACGTTAGATGCAACAGATCAATATGGCAACGAAACTGACTCCTCTTCACTGTGACAACTGAAAGAGGAAACGTGACTGAGTTACCGTTAGTTGCAAACAGATCAATGATGGCAACGAAACTGACTCCCCGTTCACTGTGACAGCTGAAAGAGGAAACGTGACGGCCAGCTTGGGAAAGGAGGGAAAACGGTGGGGGACGGAGCTTACCCGCTATTATGCAAAAACAGTATCACTATGGGCAACGAAACAGAAAATGGACTCCCCCTTCACATACATGGGTTGGTAGAAGCGGAAACATGGGAACTCACTGAGTTCCACCTTTTAGCTGCAAAAAAAACAGGATCACTATGGGGGCAACACGAAAAAAAACTGGGGAACTCCCCCTTCACTCGAAAGCAAGATTGATAGAAGGGAAAACATGGGACGGAAAAGGCTACCGCCTAAGATGCAAAAAAAAACACAGATTAAACTATAGGGGCAACAAAAAAACTGGCTCCCACTTCAACCCTTGACCAAGTTGGTAGAGGGGGGAAAAAAACGTTGAACCCTGGGCTAACGCTATATGAAAACACATCACTAATGGGCAACGAAACGGAAAAAACTGAACATCCCCCCTGAAAGAGTAACTTGACTGGGTTACCGTTAGCTCCACAAATTCAGGAGGGCAACGTGGAACTGAGTCACCCATTTCCCCTGGTCCTTGGGGGACTAGCACTATGTGGTAAGAGGATTACTTGGACCCCCCCTTTCCTCTGGCGGGAGCTGTTAGAGGGGGCAACAAATCAGTTTGGGGACTGAGTTACCGTTTCCTGGGCCATGCAGATCCAACTATGGCATTAGGAAACATGACTGAGTTAACCGTTAGCTTCAACAGATCACTATGCAGCGAAACTGACTCCCCGTCCACTGCGGAGATGAAGAGGAACCATGACGAGTTTACCGCTAGATGCAAAAACAGGATCCATAAATGGCAAGCGGAAAAACTGACTTCCCCCATTCACTGTGGCAGCTGAAAGAGGAAAACGTGACCGAGTCACCGTTCGATGCAACCTATCACCATGAAACACGAATCACTGACTTCCCCGTTCCCTGTGCCAGCTGAAAGAGGAAAATGACCGACCGAGTTACCGTTATCTGCCACTGATCACTTGGCAACGAAACTGACTCCCCGTTCACTGCAAGCAGCTGCAAAGGAAACGTGACCGAGTTACCGTTAGCTGGCAAACAGATCACTATGGCAACACAAACTGACTTCCACTTTTCCCTGACTGCGGGCCAAAGGCTGAAGACTGAGGGAAAACACGTGAACTGACCACATCACCATGGCAAGGATTTTTGCCAACCGATACGCTATGGCAATCTGAAACGGGTACGTGACGGACCTAACGCTATTGAAACACATCACTAGGCAGGGGGGGTGAATGGGGGGTGAATTGATGGCTGAAAAACGAAACGGACTGGAGCTTACCCGTAGCCTGCCAAACAAATAAACTATGGCCACGGGGAAACTGACCGCCCGTTCACTCGGGCAGATGAAAAAGGAAACGTGACGGGGCTACCCGCTATATGAAACAGATCACTATGGCAACGCCTGTCTCCCCTTCACGCTGATAGTTTGGTTACAGGAAACATGACTGAGTCCACAAAAAACGAAAAAAAAAAACTATGGCAACGAAACTGCTCCCCACGTTCACCCTGGGACCTGAAAGAGGTTGGTGACTTGAGGACGCCAAACATACGTGACGGATCTGGAGTTTACCGTTAGCTGCAAACCAGGATCTCACGATGGGCGGCAAAAACGAAAACCATGACTTCCCTCCCGTTTCCCTGCATCTGATGGGGGGGGGCAAACGAACTGACTGAGCCTTAAAGGACTGCGGAAGGGGAAAAGAGACAACGTGACTGAGATACCGTTAGCTGCCACAGATCACTTATGGCAAACGAAACGGAATCCACCTTCATTGCATCAGCTGAAAGATCGCAAGCCCGACCGGAGCTTACGCGGGAGGAAAGGGGAAGAGTAAAGCCCCACTGGAAACACTTAACTGGCCCAGGAAACTGAATCACCCGTTCAACATGTTAGCAGATGAAAGAGGGAAAGTGACCGATTTACCGCTAGAATGCAACAACGTACTGGCAACGAAACGAAACTGACTCCCCTTTCACTGTGGCAGCTGAGAGAGGAAACGTGACTGAGATACCATTTAGATGCAAGGAACCGATCACTATGGCAAGCGAAAAGGACCTCCCCATTCACACTAACTGGCAGGTGGAAAATAGGAAACGTGACTGAGATAAACCTTTCCTGCAACAGATCAGGGATGGCAGAAGAAATGTAATTCCCGGTTAACTGTGGCATCTGAAAGAGGAACCGTTTAGAGGGTCGCTATACCGATAGCATTATGGGCAGCGATACGGATCCCCCTTCATTGACATGGAACTGGTGACGGGTAATAATCTTAGGTGAACAGATCCACTATGGCAACGAAAAAACGTCCCGTTACTGTTGCAGCTGAAAGAGGAGGAAGGAAACTTGACTGAGTCACCAAAAGATCACAGTCACTATGGCAACGAAACTGACTCCCCCTTTCACAGGGCAGCTGAAAGAGGGAAACGGACTGGTTACCCGTAGTTGCCACAGATCACTATGGCATACGAAACTGGTCATTATTCACGCTAGCTGTTGAAAAGAGGAAAACGTAGACCGAGTAAGTAAGATTGCAAATGCCAACAAGATCCCTAATGGGGGGCAACGAAAACTGACTCCCCCTTTCACTGTGGGCAACTGAGAGAGGAAACGTGACTGGAGATGGTATGAGATGCACCCGATTCACTATGGCAGCGAAACCGAACTCTCCACTCACTGTGGCAAGGGAAAAAAAAAAACGTGACGGAGCTTCCATTGATGTTTCCATCACTGTGGCATCGAGGAAACTCCCCCTTCACGGTGGCGGCTGGAAAAAGGCTAGGCTACCCGTTAAAGATGCAAAACAGGAATTCCACTTATGGCACCGAAACCTTGGGGGGGACATTCCTCCGGTTAAACTGTCGATGCACGATGAAAAAAAGGGGGGGGAGAAACGGTGACGGGAGAAGTGAGTAACGCTCCATATGCAAAAACCAGATTCCCACTATGGGCGAGAAAACGAAACGTGACTGGACTCCCCGCTATATTCACAGATCACTATGGCAACAAAACTGACTCCCCGTTCACCTTGACAATTGTGTATAGGAAACGTGGAACTGAGTTAATTTAGATGCAACAGATCACTCACTATGGCAACGAAAACTAACTCCCCGTTCACTTTTGCAGCTGAAAGAGGAAATACGTGACTGAGTCATTGTTTGATTCAACAGATCACTATGGCAATGAAACTGTCTCCCCGGTCACTGGGGCAGCTGAAAGAGAGGGGGAACGTGACTGAAGTTACCCGTAGATGGGCACAAACAACAGATCACTTAATGGCACAGGAAACTGAGTCCATCCATTCACTGGGCTGGTTGTGGAAAGAGGAGGAACGTGACTGAGTCACAGTTAGATGCAACAGATCAATATGGCAACGAAACTGACTTCTTCTTCACTATGACAACTGAAAGAGGGAAACGTGACTGAATTAACCGTGTAGTTGGCAACAGAAACCGTGATGGCAACGGGGAAACTGGGAAACTCCCCGTTCACTGTTTGCAGCTTGAAAGAGGAAAAAACGTGGACTGAGTTACCTTTAGATGCAACAGATCACTATGACAATGTAACTACGTCCCCGATCACTGAGTAAGAGGAACCGTTACTGCATCCATAAAAGGATTAACTGATCCTAATGCTAACGTCACAGCAATGACGTTTTTGATGCAACTGAACAAAATAGCATCCTCACAACCTCGGTTGCAGATGACAATGATCGACTGGGGAAGTGTTAGCACGGGGGCTGTGTTTTGAAACCGACAGATGAATTTTCGGACAGAACCACAACAGGATTGTATCACAAGTGATAGATAAGCTCTACAACAAACTTGCTGTTTCGAAATTGAAACGGATGGATTGCCAATTGAAACCACACGAGTCTGTGTCGAAAATGACAGATGACTTTTGGGACTCTCCACTGCAGAGGCTGTGTCAACAGTGACAGTGACAGATAACCTGGGAATGTTTACTTCACATGCAATTGAAAACTCAACCTCTCAGTTTGTTTCGGAAACAAACGTCTTCGACACCAGCACAGGTACATTTTATAATAATTTCACCTTGCTCATTGCACTCGATCACAACGCATGAATAATGAATTGACAAGTGGTATCAAAAACATTATGATAGTCAACGAACAATTATTTGACGTTGGTATTATTTCTGCCTAAGCTTTGTCCCAGGAGACGAACCCCTGGTCTGAACTACACGACTCTGGCAACGCACAACAGATCACCGTTTGACGTCTACCAGGCCCCTCCAGGACTCTGCGATGTCACCCTGATTAAAGAGAGCGGTGAGCACATATTCAGAGGCTTTGACCTCTGATTCAACACCTTATTTGTAGTAAACACCATTTCCTGAAAACACTTACATAGATCATGTGGCAGGTAAATCAATATCCTGGTGTAGGCATGGCAAAATATATTGAAGCTAGCTTAGTGTGTTACGCTTTATTCTATGCACACCTCAAATATATATATACAATTACATATATATATATATATATTATATCTCTCTATATAATATATATTATATCTCTATCTCTATATATAATTAGAGAGAGAGAGAGAGAAAGAGAGAGAGAGAGAAACTTTCGTTCATCTGTTCAATTGAAGGACTTCTCATTAAGAAAATTAAATATATTTTATATGTTCCTCACCACGGGCACTCGAGTTCCGACATCATGATTTGTTATTTCCCTTGCATTATGATATAATCTAATTATATATTACAGTGCTAGAGTAGGGAAATCATGATGTCAGAACACGATGTCCGAACTCGAGTACCTGTGTTCCTCTCCATAACGTTTTGTAGAATTTGTCAAGTGACAACTCCAATTTTGCCTAAAACAATGTTCACTTTGATAGCGGTGTCTTACCCCTACACAAATATCGTTGTACTTGGGTTCACCAATTAAGTCACAGCGATATATCGTGCGTAATATTTCTCTCCACGAAGGGGTGTATTACCGGTTTTGGATTCCGAAGGAAACTATTCA